>JABFOV010005569.1:0-11858 GCA_022817685.1 Aradophagus sp. ZL-2020
ACGTAAAGGTTATTTATTTCAAATTTTACAATTGTGTAATATAATTTGTAATATAATTTGTCTTTTTTGTTTAAATGAATACAAAAAAAATGATTTATCGGTTTCACGCTTAGATTTAACAATTCCGATAATTAAGATTTATAAAAATATTAATAATTTCCAACAATTTATTCGGAATGTGAATATTTTTTATATTTTCAAATATTTTTGATCACGAATAACGACAAAAATTTGATTGAACGTATGACACATCTGTCAAAACAAAATTGAGCTATTAAGCGCAATTTTATACACAAATAGAAGACAAAATTTTTAGCTAAACTCGAATTGTATTGCATAATAATTTGATTTGATAATTGTGATGTGCATGCACATGTCATTCTATCTAGTTAACAGAGAAAAAAAACATTATCGCGTGAGAATGAAGAAAATTTAACAACAAAGTAAAATATCTTATAGTACAAGAAGAACCAAGGAGCAAAAAAATTAACCGGACGTGAAAAAAATGAAGTAACGATTTTTTAATGTTACTGCGTTTAACTGAATTGATTTTGAATTATATTATGTGTTTTTGTGAAAAATGATTTAAAAAATACTATCAAGGCATTTTGTAAAATACATAATGAATTTAGTTGAAATAGTAGTATATACACATTAATAATATATAAATAAAGCATTAATATATTGAGATGACTCAACAGTTGTATGACTTTTACTCGAATCATTTACTAAACACAGATAAACAAACAAATTTTTCTTCTTCAAATTTTATTATGTATAGATTGTTGAATGACAGCAATTGAGTGATGCTTGTTTCTTAATTAAAATAATATTTTGTAATGATTATTACATGAGCAATCTAAGATCAATTCATAAAATTTCTTAAATTTTGTTGGTTGTAGAATCAGCAATCTTGAATTTTATGTCAATAAATGATTTTTCTTGGTGTACTAGATACTTCGCCAAATATATTCCTTCCGCTGTCACCTTACTCTCATTACTTCTCGCGGTGCTGACGAAGGTTGAAGATAATTTGCAGAATATTGTGCGAAGTTTCATTCAGAATCAGATCCGTACATGCTATTCTCGCATAAATGAGCCTGCAATTATTCTTTAATCTACGTATTCACACGTTGATTTCAAGTTGAACAAAATATTCTTATTTACGGCGAAATTGTTTTGTCATGAAAATACAGATTTGTATTCCTGTGTAATTATAAGGCCAGAATACAAAACATGAAGAATTCCTTGTTTTTTTTAGAAAGTCGTAGAAGTTTTTAAGAATATTTATAAATGTGTATAAGACATTTGCAATAATGTTATAAAAGTACACAAAATATAGTAATACGATTATGTGAAGAAAAATAAATGTCGTAAAAATCGTGGCTAAATGTAAATGCTTGACGTTCAATAAAAATCTATTTAATGAGTCTCAGTACAGCATTAACTAACACAATTATAAGATATCTACCCTGGTAAAAAATTGACATGCCAGTGGCAGGGATGGAGCGCATAGCATCAACATGGCCCTGATGAGAAAAATTGTCCTGATTAGGGCCATATTGATGCCGTGCGTTACAACCATATTAGATCCATATAAATTTCGGTTATTTAAAAAAGAAAATTTATTTGTATTGAATTACTAATACTTCTTAAAGTAATAGTTGTATTATCTTCATTTATTTTATGAAATATAATACTAAAGCTGCAATGACAATTTACTTTATAATGAAATTAATAGTTTTTCTTTAAAGTTTCTGGTTTGAAATATTTTAACGTCAAATAAAATTGAAAATGGGTAAAAAACGTATATGATAAATTGTAGTCACGTCTACGAATTTTCTTCCCACTAACAAAAGCTCCCAAACATGCAACAATAATGATTCTTCCAGAGGAGGGGACTGTTATAAGGACTTCACACGCGGACTTCACTCCAACCACTCGCAACGAGACCATCCCTTCGATTGTTTCGAGTGTCCTGCACGTAGCTGAATGCGCATTCGATCACATTATCAATCAATTCGTCAATTTGTTTTTTTATTCGTCTTCATTTAATTTCGTAAAAATGATTTCAAAGACGGTATTCTTAATATTGTGCATTTTTTCGTTTCATTCGGCACTCGGAGTGGAAGTTCGTAAGTATTTGCAAGCATTTTTTTCTTCAAAAATACAATTATTTTTTTTATCAATTTTTTCTATCAAAAAATTTGTTTATATCTTATATTTGTTTACATCTATTGTAGCAGCTACATCTCATTTCAATACAATATTTAATAAAGTATTTTGTTAACAAAATTTAGTACTTTTTTTGGTTATTTTTTGTAATAAAATTTATCAAAACATTTCATAAGAGTATAATGGATGTTTAAAATATTTTACAATCGATCATTTGACTTTTAAAATGGTTATTAGAATCCGTCAATCATAGTTATTCCGAACACGGGCTTATTTCCAGTTAACAATTTTCCAATTTTATGTATAAAATATCACATTGCTTTCTTAGAAGCTATTGTTATATTTTTAATAAAACTCTTTCCATTTGTAGCTGATTTCATTCACGTGTGTAATCGTAATGAGCCCGGTTTGGACGAGTGCATAACCAGAAGTGTCGAAAATTTACGATCATCCCTCATGCAAGGAGTTCCGGATTATAATATTCCGTCTCTGGAACCTCTGTTACTGAAAGAATTGGTAGCTGCAGAAGGAACCGGCATAAAAGTAACTGCAAAAAATGTGCATGCTTTTGGAGCTAGTAATTTTTTCGTTAAAAAATTGAAGTAAGTTTGTGTAATAATTTTATAAAATTAAAATAAATTTTAGAAACACAAAATTTTTTTAATTATGTTTAAAATTAAAACGAAACTATTTTTTCATAATATTTTTTATTTGTTTATTTACAATATATAAAACATGTAATACGTACACTATTCATTATTCAATTTCCTTAATATTTAACAGAATTTAATTTGGATAATTCATTAATAAATTGATAAAAGATTTAAGAATTTTAACATTGTCTTGAATACTCCTCATTTTAATGACAATGCAATATAATTTGTTCATTTTTTGGCAATATAATCACTACTGTTTATGTTATGTTGTGTTGTTAAATATAACCTTTCTTGTTTATGTTAGAATAAATATTTTATTAAAATAGATGAATTATATAAGCATTAGACAAAAGAGTAAAGCTTCACCGAATTAAGGAAGTAGGAAGTTTCTTTGTGAATGACCGAGTGCTCTCGAGATTCGCGTGTTTCAGAAGGATTTATTATCAACGGTAATAATTGCTCGCTCGGTATGCGTAATCAAAGTCACTTTTTCTTTCGGTAGACTATAATTTTTTCTTCTTAGAAACGTAAAGTGGATTTGATAGTTCGTCAGGAAGTACTAAGACAAACCGTTCATTGTGTCCTTAAGTTTTAAACCACAGTAATACAGTCACTAATAAAATTTACAATAAAAGTTTTATTTTCTTAAATTCCGGCCAATTGCATATTTACTATGTCTTCGTAATAACCTTTACCAATCAAAATACTTTGATATTGTTGAAGAGTTTGCATCCGTTGAAAAACGTTCGCTAAAATAATTATTTAACAATGTTGAATGCATCTGCAAACGTAATTCGTAAACGACTCAAAAAACATTGGACTCAAAACTATATAACAACATTTCTACTGCAAGAACATTGCTTTATGTTTTTTTTTATTATTAATATTTTTTAATATTTGAATCTAAATATAATTTAAATTAAGATGACTGACAAAAAGTTTAGGAATTTAACATCTTAAATTTTTTCTAAAATAACATAAAAACATCTAAAGAATGAAGGTAGCATCTTCAGTACAATTTCAGAATAATTAAACTGTAATGGAAATAACACCTTGTTTGTATTCAAACGATAATTTAAAATGTGCATATGACCATGACACATTCGCTGAACAAATGACATCAATAATTATTTACATTATTTACAGTATCAACTGAAATTTTTCAGCAATTTTTATTCTTCGGGTATTCATAAATAACATTTAATTAAGAGTACATAAAAACGATATGTTTTTGATTTTATTTTTTAATAATATATGTAAAAGTTGGATTTCTCGATGGTTTTAAACTTGAGATGTAATTTAAGATTATATGATTTGTCGATTATGTACTTAACCTTATTACCTGTAATTAGATACGATTATACAAACATTATGTGCACGTATACTTATGCTGTGAGCATGTATTATTCCGCACGTGTATATCACCAAAAGCGTGACGAAAAAATTATGATCAAATGTAAATGAAATTCAAGTCAAATTAAAATAAAAATTTAAAGAATTCGTAAAATGTAGATCTATGTTCCAAAAACAAAGATCTAAACAGAAAGTATATTTCGCTTATCTTAAAGTTAATATTAATTAATACGTGTCAATATTTATGAAAATTTGTGAATTTTAGGGCTGATTTGAATCTTCTGCGGTTCGCTGTGGAGATTGAATTGCCTCAGTTGTATATCGACGGTATGTACGAGGTTGAAGGTCGCGTTCTCTTGTTACCCATCTCTGGTTCCGGGCCAATGCGAGGAAACTTTACCGAGTGCACCGGCGCAGTAAAATTTCAATGTGAATTGGTAAAAGATATCAACGGACAGGATCACATGCAAATAAATGACTTCCGTATTAGAATTTCTATCGGCAAAGGCAGCCTTCAATTAGACAATTTATTTGGTGGCGATCGCGCACTTGGCGACGTCGTCAATTCTGCCATCAATAATAACTTCGATGCCTTTATTCGTGAATTACAACCCCTGATTGAAAAAGCTTTGGCTGAAGCGTTCCTCGAAATCGGCAACAACATCATTACGCCGTTCACCTTCGATCAACTATTCCCGAAGTAGTCATACGGATATCGCTGTAAAGTTCCAGCTGTTTCGTTTAAAACAAGAATCACACTTGTTCAGTCGACGATAATAAAATAGACCACTTCCCTTAAGAAAAAGAATATTGAATTACTCGTGAAAATGTCATAAATGGTAAATGTAATGATATCAGTGACTCATGATTTCTCCGTTAATTTGCAAAGTATTTAATTGGTACTTTAAAAGTAATAAAAGGTGTCAATGTTTCATTTTTACTTCCTTAATTTTGCGAAATAGAACCATAAAAATCATCATACATGATTTTTTCCGAGTGATGACATATCTCCTTTGTTTCGTAAGGGTTGCATTTTACCTCCGACAATGCACTTTCTCAAATGGGGCTAGTGCTAAATTGACTCAATTCTCTAATGTCTTCCGTAAATCATCATCATGTCTACTTTCTACATTTCGCGATATTCGCATAATATTTCAAATATAGATAATTTATTATATCATCTTCATCATATGCATCGAGAAACCGTTGCTACGGAAGGCATTACAATTGAGAATGTAGCAAAATTTTACTCCGATATAAACGTTAAATTTAATTTGTGTATTATTCCGATATTTATTTTACTTGTTACTATGTTGCATTATAATTTTCGAAATGAAATGTAGATTAAGTATGATTTCTTATAAGTAAAATATATTAATCGAGGATGAATCAGGTTAGCGTAAATTGGAAAAAACGCAAGTATATTTTTCATACAGCACTATCAAGCTGAAATATAATCATATTACAAAAACATTCTTTTTTTAAATAATTCAATAAAGTATTGCAAATTATTTGACTTTTTTACCTGAATAATTGACAATACTTTACTGAAAAAATATCCGCAATTTTTCTCTCGATATGGTAAAATTTATATGTATAAAAACAACTAATTTTGTAATAAAATATTTTCAACCTGTGACGTGAAAAAATAAAAAATGAAATCGTGCAAAAAATTGAACGAATGAAGTTGAATTACTTTTCAAATAAAAATTATTTCTCTCTGTTATGTAGATGATTTCAAATACTTACCTTGATTCAGTATTACGATAATAAACAGTGTCTAATTGTTTGTTTAATACTCCAACAAATAAGATATTCGTGAAAATTATGTTCCATTAGAATTAATTTAAAATGTATCGATCGAGTGTTTGAAAAAATCGAGTATTTATATTTTCTATGTATAAAGGAAGTGCAGTATGATAAACTTCCTTAATATTAGTCCTTAAATTATAAAATATTTCAAAAATGTTTCGAATTGGTAAAGATACCAAAAATTGGTAATCATACCATTCTTGAAGCAGCTCTGAGAAAAAGATGGTGTAAAACAGTATTTCCAAATATAAAATATTCATTAACTGTGTAAAAATAATTTTACGGTATTTTTAATAATTTTAGGATAGATTTTTTGTTAAACTCTATGGAAAACGTATTATGTCTTTTATTAGAAAAATCGTTGACAAGTGTTTTGAATCTTAAAGCTTAGGAGAATGTTAAGTGTTTTATTTAAATACAAATTAAAAAAAATTGTTTTTGCAGTGAATTACAATGAAAATATACGATTTAATTTGTTTATGATGTATTGGATTTCTGATCTTTTATTATGTATTATATCCATATGCAATATCTCTTATAAAAATGTGCGATCGAGTGACTACTGCAAGAACAAGTATCTTATTTTATGTCAAAGACACCAAGAATGTTAAAATAAATTACATTTAAATATTTTAAATTACTTTAAATAATATAATTGTCGACTGAAATTTTCACAAATGAACAATTGTGTGAAAATTGAATCAACAAATAATTGTTTATATGAATTACGTTTCACGATTGTATTGAAATAAAATAAATTTAAAAAGATTTTATTCTGACTATAATTTTCTTCAATCAATATTATTGATGAAATTTATTATTTTTTTAAATAACCTTAATAAATTTGTTCTATTACAAATAAATCAGTAATTTGGATTCAGCAAAATCACCAATTAATGCTTATAAAATCCTTACAATTCAAATAACAATTACAGTTTGGTAGAAATGAAAGTCGAAATTATATCATAAAGTTAAGAAACATTTATTGAAAGTATTTCGTGAAAATGAGTTACAGGTAGTAAAAAGTCTTATATAATCAATAGGATTTGATTGTTTAACCTAAAGTGATCATTAAAATCGCAAAGATCTGTATAATCTTTATTCTTACTCTTTTGTCGTTAATTAATTCAAACGTCGTATAATCGAAAGATTGACATTACGTTTTTATGCAAAAATTTTTTATATGTTACATTAATTCTGAGACGCGAGTGTGTTTCAGCACATATCGTAGATAATTTAACATGTACAAATACATATGATCACTATATACATTGACACTCATACTGTTTATAATACACGTGCTAACCGTCTATCATAGTAAAATAAGATTTTGTACTCGCGCATAGTATTTATCGAGGCTTTTTATAAAGTCAAATTTTTTACATTTTATATAACGATCAAGTGTTATCATTGGAACATAGTAACCAGTATTTTCTGTTATTTGCGGAAGTTAAACTGAAGGTTACAGATATAAATAATTGATCATAGAAATTATTTTGCAGCCAAAACAAGGATTCAACGATACTTTTGAATGTACCATTATATACAACATTACAAAAATATATATTTATATCTAACAGCTTAAAATTCCTAAATTGACAGCCACAAAATCATGCGTTAAATACAGTAATTAAGTCTGTCTTTTGGCCTGCAAAGTATTATCATTCTCTGTCAGGGAAAAGTTCTTCGTACGTGAAATGCTTGCAAATTTTATTCGAAATAATAAGAACTTTTTCGGATACAGTTCTTTCAACATTCGGAATAGTACCGTCAATAAATTCTCTCTTATTTTCAGCCAAAGCTGCATTAATAGCAGTTGCCAAGGGACTTTCAGGTCCACTTTTTGGTGTAAAATTTGCGGTGTAGTCCTCAATAGTTAATTTTGTTGTCATCGTTGGGAAAAATAAGTACTGTTTGCCTTTATGCATCGTCTTCTTAAATTTTATGATACAATTGGCATTTACATTGTCTGAAATATAAAAAAATAATTTTTAATTATATTGTTAAAAAATGTTAATTTTAATTTACTACCAAATATCACAAAAATATCTTCATTTGATGTCACATTTTAGTGTAAAGAGCGAAGTTGTGTCAATTTTATTCATACATTTTTGTTAAGTCGACATTCAACAAAACTACTTAGATCAAAGTAAGTAAATAGAAAGAAAAAAAATTATAGATATGTTCAACTTATTTATTAATCAATGTATTTACTTTTGTCTGAATATTCTCATTAAATTCAGACTTGATGAAAATGCATGAACAGTATTGAAGCATTATCGTAATCAAATAATAAAAAATGTAAACGATGAGGAAATAATTATCCATTTGGTAGTAAATTATTTCCTTTATAATTTATATAATATATAAGAGTGACCATTTAGAAAATAACACACGTGATGGCATCATGTGAATTAAATGATCATCATCCCCTGCAAACTTTTTTTTATAGCTATTCACATATTGCAAATGTTAACAAAAAAGGTATTAAAATTATAATAAGGTATTAAAGTTCAACAAGTTAACACAATTTTTTGACCCATTGCTCAAATAAAAACGTATTCTAAGTCGAAGTAATGTATTAAGAATTATAATCCGCGTCGGGAAAAACGTTCGAATGACGAAAAACGATCTGAGCTATACGTTATTCAAATATGATAAACGATAAATTTTAAAAGACTTTGGATCACGTCTGGAACTGAAACTGAAGCACAATCCTCGATTTCACCAAAAATTTGCTAGAAGAAATGCTTGGTCTGGATATGATCTGGCCCCGACGGAATAATGTGTGGTTTAATCTGAATGATACACCGTGAAATTTGGATCATGTCGAGCGTCGACTGTTCATTATACGTCATTCAGATTTTTAATCGCGCGAAGATAAAATGAAATTAAGAGTTTATTTTAAAACGAAGGAGCAGCGCTCTCATGTATCACTTTACACTTTACGTAACTATGAAGAAGAAGACACCCTGTTTTATTACTTTTTTTTCAAGAAGTACCAGAAAAAGCATGATGTGCCCCCTTGCCATCAAAAAAGGAAGGCGAAACTCCCCCTCTTATATGTAATAAAATTATACTAACATGAGACCAGCTCGATAGGTCCTCTTCCCATAATTGGTACCAAAATCTTTGCATTGACATCGTAATCTGCAGTGAGCCGTATGCTTTTAAAGAATACTTCAAGATCGATTCTCATTTTTTCCAAATCTAGGTGTAGATTTGTGACAGTGAAGTCCGCCAGGCCGAATAATGTAACATTTGTTGCTACTGCTTTAAAATTAGGTAAGTCTAACAAAGCTACTTTGTCTACGTATAGAGGTTCCATTTTGGGTACGTCCAATTCCTTCATGCCTGATTTTAACTTGGGTCTTAACGCAGTTACGCTATCCAAGACACACTGATCTAAATTTGGATTCCGACGTCCACATATTTTCATGTATGAAGCTGAAACGTGGACATGAGAAGTGTAATTTGTTTTATTAATGTTTATTCATATTTCTTTTTCTTTGGAATACATTTATTGCAAATTATTATTATTATTATTATTATTATTATTATTATTATTATTATTATTGCAATAGATTATATTAGAAAAAAGGATTTCATAATAATTATATTAATTTAAATGAGTTACGGTAATTTCAAAAATGAGATACTTTTCTTCATTTCATTTGACATTTGAAGACAAAAACAATTTACAAAAACAATCTGCATAAAATCTGCGCAGTAAGTTTCAATTTATCGTTTATAAAATACGTAAATCAACTGTTCGGAATAATGAGAAAATGAATGTTAATTCTAAGTTTGTTGATTAGTCTAGTAAAAATGATTACGTTTTTTCTCTGCGTGTAGTGTAGAACAATATGTTTATTGTTTTTTAACTAAGTTTTATAGCTAGCAGTATCATTAAATTTACTTGGTTGTATTGTTGTAGAGTCAGAACAAATTACAAGTTTCAAGTTTTTAAAGTTATTACAATTTTACAACTTTTTATAGGTTTTTTTTCTTTAGAAATTTAGGTATACGTGAATCGGTTATTTTTTTTTAACTATTATTTAAAAATTGAAATTACTCGTTTCTTTTGGGAATTTACTATTTTTGCGTTTTTTAACTGGATGAAACTTATCTTTTGTCTTATCAGGTATTCAAGATATTTAATTTAATTACTAAAATATAGAATTTTTAAAATATTTACAAAACTTGATTTTTAACAATCTAAAATATTATTAGTCTAAAAAATAATATAAAACAGAGTTATATTATACAAAAAGCTAATGTTTTCTTTGTTTTCTAAAATCAGTAACAAAGTTTAATGATATTGCTTTTGAAATAATTGAATATAGTTATTTTATTCAAGTATACTTACGAACTTCCGATGTTATCAGTGTCACACAACAGGCCATCACTATGAAACCGATTTTCTTCATTTTGTATCAGATTGCACTTAGATCATTAAGCAGGAAGAATGATCAAACTAGATGTGACCAAGTACTGGTATTGAACGACCTAACAGCTCATATTTATACCTTCTAACAGTGACGATGGCCTTAGAATTATACTCATTCAGTTAAGTTCAAGGCCACGATCAGGATATACCTATCTCAACAAAGTCTATCTTCTATTCGCGCACGTTATTGATACGATCCTGTATATTTCTTTTTGCAATCCGTTGCATTGATAACGAATTAACAAAAAACAGGATCAATCTCGACAACATTTTAGGAGATACACTTTTCTTGTACCTCTCGTTCGACTTGTCCACTTAAATCAAGAATTTTGTACGATTTTGCTTTCTTTACGATAATAGGTGCCTACAGTTCAGTGGTATCAAATTAATAGTCTTTGAGAATCTAGAATAATTAGTTGCTTTTTGTCTCTGGAAACGTTGTATCAAGTAGGTGGCAATTTGGAATCAAGTCTGAATTATGGACATAAGATTAACTTCTCATAAAGAAAGTGTTAAAAGAAAGAAAAAAAAAGGATTGTCGTCATATGATGCATCTAAAAAATTTTGCAGTAATGGGATTTTCCACGAATTTAAAGAAGCGTATTGAAAAAAATATAGAAACAAAAAATAAGTACTACGATTTCAAACAGCAATGCCACTTTGGTACCAATGTAAATAGTATCCTCTAATGGTCTTATTTTTAATTTCTGTCAATCCCATCAACATACTTTTTCAGCGGTTTACTTATTGAATGTTTCATAACATACAAAAATATTTGTAAACGGTATTCAAGTTTTCCGTACATCCGCGCGAAAAAGTTACAAGTCTGGATCACAAGCGCGAGCCAGCCTCTTGCCAGATATGTGCCATGTCGTTGCCAGACAAAATAAGCTGGCAACAGTATGGCTTATGTCTGGCAAAAGGCTGGCCCGCGCTTGTGATCCAGATTTGATACCAGACTGATGCTGAACTCATGCCAATCTAATGCCAAACTTGTTTTTCCACCTGGGCATGTAAAATGCCACAATGTGTTAATTATTATTTTAAAGTAATTTTTTTGGTCGCACAAAAATGTAATTACGAGCGGTTTTATAAGTATGCGAAAATTATAATACGGTCAATACGGCACATCTACAAATTTTGTTCATTAGTATTTTTCGTTTGCTATATTAAGCATTGCGCCACGGTGACGTTGATTCCGTAGTAAGCCGATAGTGGTATTCTATTAATATCAACAGACCAGACGTTCAGATTTAATAATTTTGCATTATATATTCGATATTGTTTTAGTCGAATCATTAACATTTAAGAAACGTTGGTTCAATCGTTTTACTCTTATAAGAATCACAGTGACAAGGAAATAGGGAACTGCATGTGAATGGCATATGAAATGCGAGTGGTATACACTTAAT
>JABFOV010005570.1:0-11857 GCA_022817685.1 Aradophagus sp. ZL-2020
ACGGAGAGAAGCTGGGGGGAGGCAGAGGGGGGCGCAGGCGGGGACGGGAGGAGGGAGGGGACGGGGGGGCGGGGGGGAGGAGGGGCGTGGGCGGGGAGGGGGGGCGGTGCGGGGTCGCGGGTGGGATGAGGGCACAGGGGAGGGTGAGGGGGGGCGGGGGGGGGTGCCGCGCGGTTACGTAAATGAAATATCAAAACGTTACGAGACCATGGGAAACCGTAATAAAACTTCCAACCAACATGTTTGTTTTGAAATGACTTTGGGCGTTTCAGAAAACCTGTCTTTCGTGGTGAAGAAAAGCCGTGACTGTTTATAACGTTACGTCTTAATTAATACGAATTTCTATCGCGGATGCCTTTGCCGTGACGGTTTTCGGTTCAATTTTCTCGGCCGTCGAATTTCGAATTCCACTGTCGAGTCGAATCGGGACGACATTCTCATTACGGACTTTCGTCGTAGAAACTCGGCGTCGCGCGTTTTTCGTCCCACTGTTTTAAGGAACTCTCGTAAAACCGTATCAAATGATGGACTTGCTTTTTCGTTGGCCGATAATCCTCTTATTTGCGGACCACATCGGCCTATTGTGTACGAGCCATCGAAACCGATCAATCGGCGGATTAGAGATCGATTAGCCGCATTAAGAGATTTTTTTCGATTTAGGCAAACACAAAAACGAGCCGGAGCATTCGGTGAGCACGATGACGGTCAATTGTACGGTCGCGTACATGTCTCGCTGCACGTCCTGGAACAAGTGCAAGGCATCCTGCCAGAGCATGGGTGCGTCCAGCTACAGGTGGTTCCACGACGGTTGCTGCGAGTGCGTCGGACACACTTGCATCAACTACGGCATCAACGAGTCGCGTTGCCTCCACTGTCCAGTTCATAAGGACGACGACGATGACAAGTTTGCCGATGAATACGACGATTACGGCCAGGACGACGATGAGTTTTCGAGACAAAGGTTTTACTGACAACCGAGATTTTCGTAGCATCAGAAATACGAAGTGGTAAAAGTTATAAAATGTCAGGGAAAATTCAGTATGCATTAAAAAATTTACGAATATATCGTGTAAAATTTGCACTATGCATATATGCATTACAAAATGTACGGTATATAACGTTATATTTTGTAATATTTACACCATACAACGTTCAGCTAATCGTGTGAAATTTATAAAGTAATTTATACATTGTTAAACTTCTACGGAGAAAAATAGCAAAATTGATTATGATCACTACATTAATTTTCAGTAAAGTTTTAATTAATAGTAAACGAAATAGTTGACGAGAAACGATATTTTACTATTATTCTGCCTAATTTTCTCAATGTACGTTCTCAATTCAGTCTTCATAATAAATCGTAAAATTTAAGACAATTTTCACAAACTCGGTTTCTTAGTACGAGGCGTGAGAATGTGAGAGAAGTGATTATAAATCGTTTTGTTGAAAAGCAAAGTTTTTGTCGAGGAGAAATGATTTTTAGACGATGCGGCTGTACTTTGCCTGAAAAGAGATTTTTGTGAGTGCGTGAGTGTATATAAATGTAAGTTTGATAAAATGGCCTGGTGGAGAAATTTGTATGTGGCCCTATTATAGCCTTGTGTTAAACATGTACTTAAGAAAGGCCATAATGAGGTCCTATTTTTGTAACTATTTGGTTCCAAGTCAACCAAGTTTAAGATAGATAAAATGACATGAGCATGGAAATAAATATATGGTTATTTAAAATCAAATATTTGGGCTTTGATTCATTTTATTGCCTTCGGAATTCAGATTAAGTTTATTGTCTTTAGTGTTCCTTTGAGTATGATTTTTTGATATAATGAACCACTGAAACATTAATACTTGCAAAAAAAAATTTGTATGTGATATGTGATTTTTATAAAAAAAAAACACATCATATAAACATATCGAAACGCTACGGCAATAAAAACATTTTAATGTCATAAACAGTTAAATATTAGGAGCAGTTCATTCATATTGAATAATGATACAACGAATGAAAAAATTCGAAACCATTTAAAACTTCTTTTTTAAATTAATTTTAATTACATTTAATTGTGCTTTTTCAAAAAATTCTTCACGGACTTTCGTTTATAGTGATACAAAGATCATTTTTCAAAGTTTGTAATGTATTTTTGATGCAAACAATTAAGCGCTTTGCTTTCCGAAACAAAACTCAATTCTTTGCGATCCTTCTTGTTTTTGTTTGAGAAAACAGATTAGGCTGAAATAACGGAACGTTTTTCTCTACGGACACCGCATTCGGATCTTTTTCGATCGAGAAGATAAATTGCCCGGAATTGAGCGTATCTAAGTGGACATTATTATGTTAAAATGTTTTGAGTCACATTTCGAAAATAGTTGGACAAATGATTCGGTAAATATTTGCGCACGTTCTCGAAAGGAGCGCAATCAGGCGTAATTGATGCTATTCGAGAAATCGTTTCGTGGTAAAACATCCGGCCAATTCGGGGCCAGCGGAATGCATAATTGCTCATTCATATTACGCCTTTTAATTACGTCGAAATGTAACGTCTCATTTTAAAAACGAGAACCGATTTTATGTAAATGAACTTCCACCGAATTGGACGTTTTCGGAGAATACCCCCTTTTTAAATTGTACCGTAGATCACATTCAATGCCGTTTTTTATCATCAAAAATTAAGAAACATTTTCTAAGGTTACATCAGTGAATCGTATGAAATTAATACGCGAACTGACAGTTTGCTAAGTTTTGTAATAAATAATTGTCAACAAAACAATAATGTCAGTTCGTTTCCCCAACGATGACCGCTCATCATTCAAGTCGCTTGAATTTCTGCAGTTGCAGTATTTACAGCCGATATAAAAAGGGATTGGGATCGTTGAGAGAGAAGAAATGGGCAGGAACGCGTGTAGTTTTTGAAGGTTGAACAAGACGAGCTCAAAAGCGGAAACGGTTAAACGCCTAAACGAGGTACACTTAAATATATTATACTGTAGTGGGCAGCAAATTAGTGGCCTTAAAAATGTCCGAGGCGACATTCGAGTCCGCTTTTTATACAGAGGACAACTTTTCGCGCAAAACTTTTCAGGTGCACAAAACACTTCACTCCCACGCGTTCCAACAGCTCGGATAATTAACATCAGAATTCGAACGTAAATTCATTAATACTGTTTTTCCAACTTTTCCACCTTTCCCTTAGAGGGGTTTTTGAACTCCAAATATAACTATTATTTCTGAAAAGCAATCGAAATAAAAGAAAACAATGTCAAAGAGGTGGAAATAATCGCAAAAATGTGATAAAAAGCCGCGAAATATAAAAACCACAAATCGGCCTTTAAGCAGACGGGCAATAATCGTGCCGGCGTTGTAACTGCGCGGGTCTTCTCGACCGAGACTATTCTCCGCATTGAGAATCGGCGGGTTTCAACTTCCGGCGAAATGCCCGGCGATCCTAAGAGCAGGTTTTCTGGGTGGTCCGGGATTTTAGTGAATTACTGCACGAGATTTGGGACTCAGAATTTACAACAAACGATCGAAGTCACGACTTCTAATTAGGAAGGAATTCCGAGAACCGGCCGTGGAAAAAACTAATTAATTAAATCGAATAAGTGCTTTTATTTAAAGTCAAAGTCATTGTTCCGAATGGCCTGTTTACCCGCACCAAGTCACGTTTCATTTGCTGAATTCCTCGACAACAACACCGCTTGAGTGGCCACAAGAATAGCACCTGTTTTGAATCCATTGTTATCAACAATTACAATGCACAAAATGATGGGAAGGAAAACAATTGTCATTTTGAGTCTTCGGCCGTCTTTTGCTTCGATTTTCTATTATAATGTTGGTCCGTTAGCTATCGACGCAATCTCCGTCGTGTTGAATGAACGTATTATTTTAATTATTTAAATAAAACTGACAAAGATCGATCTATTATCATAAAGAAAGAAAAAGAAGTCAAAGTAACTGAGTTTAAACTTTGCAGCTAGCGATATCGAGCAAGAATCTCGCGATCGTGGACTTTGCCACTGGCGACGGATTCGTTCGTTTAAGTCAAATAGCAAATTGCTCGGTACACTTAGTAATAATAATTAATAATTAATATATTTAGTCACGCGTTATAACACCAACCGGCGTGTCATTAACGAACACGACCGCGAGGTCCGAGTTATTTATAATCGCAATTCATTTGCAAACAGCGACTCAAGACCGAACGTTGTTGGTGCGACTTTCAATGGTAAAACGAAATAATCGCGTGATCCCAACGCGGCGTATTTTTCAAAAGCCTCGCGCCGCGCAATTTCTCTTCCTCCCTTTGCTCCCCGTCGACCTTTCACCCTTCTCGAAGCCGTCGGCGACCACCCACGAAGCTTTTTTACGGCCTGTCAGACCAGCCGAAATCCCTGAATCCGCGAGCGATCCCGACATAAATCGTGCTCGAATGACCAACATGGTGGCCGGAAAGTCCCGAGGAAAGCGTGACTCGCCCCCTGGGCCTGTAATTTCGCCTAAAACGGCTGATCGGTAATTCATCGAAAGAACCGCCGATGATTCACGGGACCCGAATTCGGCCGATCGGCAAAAAACCCCGATCGCACTCTAAGTGCGTTACATTCGCCATAATTGTTGACATAATGGCACTGTTAAATGTCATTCGGACGAAATTGCAATAATACAGCGATAATCGCGTCGACCGCGGCATTCCTCGTTCCGCGAGCAGTAATTGCGCGACGCGCACCGAAAAAAGAATGTTAACAACGGTTGGGGAAAAAATGCTCATCAAACTCGATTAAGTCGGCTCATTTGAAGTGCTCGTTCGCGAACAAAAAGATACTTAATTGCACAGCTTTGCCGCGTTATTGAATCAGTGAAGCGCTGATCGATCGCGGGCGCTAATTAATTATTTATCAGATAGATCAAACGTACGATCAACTGGGATCGTTTTGCGACGATACGATTCGCGTATTGAGTTAAGAGGGGGGGGGGGGCGAAAAGAAAAATAAATACATATTTATTTAACGAATTGATCAATTTGTCTTGTGTCTCTCGTGAAGTGTCGCGTGAAGAATCTTTGGGCACGAAGCATCTATCTATCGGTGCGAAAAAAATTAAGTTATCCGAACTTCGAGATTCGTATCTGAATGTTTTAATCAAGGACACGATCGTAATGATGAGGCCAGGTGGTTACGGTGGAGTTACCGGAAGGATTCGTCCCGGATTCAAGGAGACCTAAAAATTGAGAAGACCGGATCTACTTTCCCTTTGGTGTTATAAATCAAAGCAAAAGCAAACCTGATTAGATCTCAATTAGAACGAATGCCTCATAAACGACTTTGTTTTAGGGTCAAGCTAAATCTCGTTGTACGAAAACAAGTTTCAAGAACTGAGTGGTTGCAAATTTATTTTTATTTGCGCGGAATATGAACATAAACTGATAAACGGTTGTTTAACTTTTTATCAATCGTCGTTTTCACAATTATCAATATGATTATTACTAAAGGTGTGAAATTATTGTGAATTTCATTGGGTAAAAGTATTTTATTATTGTTTTCGTCAATTGAAAAATGTATAAATCCAATTAATGATTAATTTACATTATATATAAGTGTTTATAAAAAATTACAATTTAACCAATATCAAATAATATTTTATTAAAATTAATTTATTATTTTCAATTACCATAGCATTCCGGTAACTTTCATGTGATAAAAGTTATAAAACATTTCTTTTTTCAACACACAAAAACATGATATTTTACAATATTTATAGAAAATGAAAATATTATAATTTTGGATTTATGTTTACTATAATTACATTTCATGCATCTTGAAACATATAAATACAAGTAAAAATAATTACCTGTATTTTCGTTTTGAATATCACAAACAGAAAATTTGAGTAACTGAGGAATGTTGATACATCTACAATCTAGATACTTCCTCGAAATATCTAGATATTAGAAAGCGATGCGCACATCGCTGTCGATTCTGCGATACATCGATATTGACTTACAATTTGGATATTTGAATTTACTATCTTTTTAGTCAAATAAAATACTTCGATCACAACTACTGAATTTTCTTATTAAAATTGTCATTGTTACAATTTCTGTCTGTGCAGCCGTAGCTTTACTTGCTAGACATACTCGGCGAAATACAGTATATAACAATTTCCACATCTAAGTTAAGAAAACACGATCAAATGTAACGAATAAGAGATTTTTCATTCTAGTATACAAAATTTTCAACGAAATACACGAAAATGTATTAATACCGAAAAAAATTGTATCCCTTTCTAAAACTAAATAAAATGATATCTTTGCTAAATGTCAGTCATCGAGAAACGCATGACAGACATGACTGTCTAGGAATATTGCAAGCAGCGTGAGGGTAGCCAAAGAGGCAGACGTCCAGGCGAGCCTCGGACGGACGTCGAACCGTCTGCGACGCAGCGCAATGGCGCCTGTCCGAGATCCAGAAGAGGACGAGGCCGGGCGCAGCCGAAGAAGCAGAAGGCGGCTGGGACGGGCGGCGAGGACGGCGGGAGGGCAGGGCAGGGAAGGGGAGGGGAAGTTCAGAGGCAGGTAAGATAAAAAGCGGGAAAAAAGTGTAAAACCAGTCCCGAGCGGTAGTCGTCGCTCTCGGCCACGTTCTCTCGGATCGCCACCACCATCGCCATCGCCGTCGCCACTTCCATCGCCTCGGTCGGCCTTCTCCTTCCTCCTCCGGTGTTGCTCCACGGTCCACGGTGGTCCAGCGCGCTCTTCCTTAATTCAGTCCAATGGGAGTCGGCCGTCCATCCGACTCGACGCGTTCGCTCGTCACACTTGACATGCCATTGATGATCGCGAAACAATCACCCGGTACCGGGGCGCAGTGAACGCCGATCGCGGGGGGAGAGCGCGCGGAGGGGGAGGGGCCGAGCACGCGTGTGCGTGTGCGCGTACGCGGGGCCCGGGGTGGGGCAGAGAGCGGAGGGAGGGCAGGCCAGCGAGGGGTTATTGGATGGTCGCGAGGAGTAAAAGTCGCAAAGGCACCGCGTTATCGCGGCAGGGGGGCGGGAGAGCCGGGGGCGGGGGGGCCCGCGAGTGAGTCCCACGGGACTGTCGCCGGGATCGCGCCATCGGCGGCCCGTCGGCCGGCGGTTGTCTCTGGAATTCGGCCGCGGAGAAATGTTACCCACGGCGGTGCGAACCGGTTGCCGCAACCGCCGCGCTCTTAAAATAGTTTCTCCGGCGTAGGCTCGGGCCCGACACACGGACGCACACAGCAGCGACGCCACTCCAGACGGCCGCCGAGCTACGAGCCCAGGTAAATATCCTCGCCGAGCCCAGTGCTAAGCGCGTCAATGCAACATGACAGTTCGCAGACCAGCCGGACGTTCCGACTAACAAAGTTTCACGCCAAGACAAACTCGATCCTGCAAGAGGCGCTGCCAAAACACCGGTACCACTTATTATTTTGCATTCTTCATCCTCTCGGCTCCAGTTTTCGTTCGCTTCTCGAGCAGAGCCCCTCGTTCGATCCGGTTTATCTTTCAGGCAAAGTTACGTGTTTTGTAAGGTGGTTGCTGCTCGCTCGAAATTGCTACCTGGGAGGGCGTTGATCGCGGACCCGTCGTTGTTCGCGCGGCTCTTCTCCCTGGAATTCTCGGCCGCTCGGTTGCGTAAGATGTTGAGCGAGGCTTTCGAGTGAGCATGCGTGATTTCCGCTGATGACGTTTGCTCATGGGAGGCTGATTCAGCTGGAGCGCGGATTTCATGACAGCTCGCTCGGGCGTAGTTGCAGCATGGCTCGATTGTTTGCCTTTGCTTTTTAGGGAGTCGCATGCTTTTCGCATCTTGTTTCTTCCAGTGAATGTTCATGGGAATATCGTTTTCTCATCGTTACGTCCGTTGTATGATCAGTAGTTTATGCAAATGTTTGAATATTGTATTAATGATTGCGAGGTAGGGAAATATTAGCTTTCTTAGCCCTCTTAACCTGAGTCATTTCAGAAGTTATCTTCCTAATAACTTTAACGTTTTCGTTAAGTAAATAACTTCTGAGAATGAAGATATATTATAGGAAGCAAGTTTTTATTTCTGTATTATCTGGAACGTCTCGTAGTTTAATTAGAAATTTTATACAAATTAAAATTATAACTTAATTATTTTATGAAATATGTTGAAAAATAAATAAATAAATAAGTTATTACGTTCAAATAACTCGTCCAGTATCAATATCTAAATTACTGTGAACAGAGAAAATATTCTATTTAACATTCACATTCTTCTAAATTAAAAAATTTTTAGTTATATCAAACAACTGAATACAAATGATTATTAACACGTCTTGGAAAACAAAGCAAAGCGATTTTTTCGTCGAGCAAATCCGTCGTCTAGTTTTGATAACATTGATCACGCAAGAGCTCCGCTTAAAAGATAATAAGAAATGACATTACAGTGATTTCAAATTAAACCATCATCGCGATAATAATAATTTATTCATGGCTGCTGCATCTGCGCTAATGAAAGTCACAATATGGCATAATGCATACGAATCGGAAAGGTCGACTGAATAATAAGGTAAACAGGCTGTACTTTCAACAAAGATCGAACTTTAATCTCACGTTTAACCGAAAAAAATGGTATCGTTTATAAAATTTCCCGTTATTTAATTGAATAATATTATCGAAATGGCGCTCTCTTGAGCGGGACACACATTTCGATAGTCTTAATTAAAATTTTATCAAACGTATCAATTTCAATTTCAGTTTATTGATAAAACTTTGTGAAATACATAAATATTTTATGCAAGTATTTTATAACCAAGAGTTATATTTATGTTCCTTATAAAAATTATAAGATTTAACATTTCACGATGTATATCGTATTTTTTCCAATTCATTTTGTCAATTAACTTAGTTTTGTATAAAAAAAAAATTTGTGCAACGTGCGTCTTTGTACAAATAAAAGTAGAATGAGAATAATAAGAAGAAACATAATATGCGAATGGTTATCGTCGATTTCCTTGTTTTCCATTGGAACGACGCGCGATCTCGGGAGACACGATCGACGACAGTGGAGATGTATCGAAGTTTCTACCGAAAGCGCAAAGCAATGGGTGCGTTATTGAAGTTACGCTGCTGCCCGAGGATATCGCGAGGCGAGGCTGCGTACACCCGTCCCTGGCTGACAAGCGTCTACGTTTCAATCGTATTTCTTTTCACACCGCCATCGCGACACCTGTCTCTGTTACATGCGCTTCTTCGTAATTACCCGTAATCGCGATTATGAATCACAATCGATCGACTAAGTGAATAATTTACCTCGTAAAGCGCAGATAAAGTCTGTAATGGAGAATCAAGCAGGCAATTTGTCTGCGAGATCAACTTGTTTTCCACGATAATGTCGATGCAATTTGCAAGCAAATATCAAGAGTCAATCTTTTTTTCTCTCTCTGCACTGCTAACTTTGCGTATAAATTCAGTTGAAAAGAAGAAAAATGTCGCTTGAACTGAGCAAAATTTTGCAATAAAAAGTTATTATATTCGTTGGCAGAAGAAAAGAAGATATGTAAATGACTTTCACCTTTTGGATGTGTGATGCGAAGAATCATCACATAGTTGATATTACAAGATTTTACAGAACTTTTTGTTCGGAAAAAATTTAAAAAACACTGATTTGTGCTCAATTTTTTATTTGTAAATACATTAAAAATAATTAGATTTAAACGGCACCAATATTTAACGTAACATCTCTCGTAGAAAAATTTAACAAAATAATATTCGGCTATTTTTCACGTAATTATTATTAATATTCGATGTTCATAAAAATCATTATTTTTTGTATAAATGTACCAGTATAACTTTTTATAATTGTGAAACTTTCCAACCTTAGTTTTACTGAAATTTATCACCATCGAAATCTGTTCCAAACACTTTATTCATCTGACATAATAATTTAACAGTAAACAGTAGTTTTAAAAAGTATTTAGAGAATCTTACTTGAATACATGCAGAATATGTAACTAATTTTCCGCTTTAATCAACTATATTTGCAAAGAAGAATAGCATTGGAGAACAAAGTTTTGCGCCACGATCTTAACAATTCGAACGGCATCAGTCGCCTTCGGCGTCGGTGCAATATGCAAGTCGTTATAGCGCAATGCCTTTCCAATAATAATTTACTTTAAATATCGTAGGATGTTATTATCGGCGATATTAATAGACTGAATGAATGGTCAA
The DNA here is from genome assembly GCA_022817685.1 of Aradophagus sp. ZL-2020. Lineage (NCBI taxonomy): Eukaryota > Metazoa > Arthropoda > Insecta > Hymenoptera > Scelionidae > Aradophagus > Aradophagus sp. ZL-2020. The sequence goes on from JABFOV010005570.1 coordinate 10,211, forward strand.
TCAGCATCGGGCGTGCAACAATTACCGCGCTCGCGCAAGTTCATGTGTTCAATACTTTAACTCAAAAATCCAAAATTAAATCATCTATTTTTATTTACATACATTTTCAGAAGTAGTTTTTTTATCTAACAGAAAACTTTGAGAAAAAATTATAACATGAATTGTCCAACTCTGATTTCAGTTCGACATTTTACATTCCCTTCTGAATTGTTAATCTTTGTGATTCAAGTAAAACTGTCTTAGTAAATACGAGATTTTTAACTCGAAAACCGTTTAAATTTTATACTGGGTCATAAATAGGATCATAAACAACTCGGTTTTAACTTTTTTTAACTGCATTGATATCATCACCATTTTCATACATTTCTCTTAAACATAGAAATAATATCCTTTTGCCGTTGTTCGCATTATAATGATAATTTTTTTTTATTTTCAAGATAAAAAAATACGTAATTTTATACACAAAGTTTGAGTTTAAGATTCATAACATTTTTAATATTCAATATGATTGGCGCTAATAAATACAATATTCAATAAACTTCATCAAGATTTCACAGTTTGTGTATGATCGACAAGACTTTTCCGTTGTGCATACAAATGCTCAAATCACAACCGAGGGGTTTCGTCCCTCAAAGAGACTTTATAGAAGCTTGAGTAACGAGCTTAATCGGTCCTCGTTGGAGCTTAATGACACGTTCGTCCAGTCGGCCCACTTCGTCGTGAGCGAACCTCCTTCGTCCGGCATTTTTCCCTATCTCGCGATCTCGCAGCGAGCAACAATAAAGCCGAGTTGCAACATCGCTGTAATTCCCGTGAATGCCTCGTTGAGAAACAGCTTTATTTTCATTTTTCATTTTTTATTTATTTTTTCTTTTTTCCAATTTTCCATTCTTCTCTGCATTTTTCGCTGCCATGACTTTTATTTTCCAACGAGGTTAATGAGAATTTCGTTTCAGGGCACCATGACGCGGTTAAGGTCCGCGCTGTTGCTCTGCGCAACGGCGATCTGTCTTCACTGGAGCTCGAGCGAGGCTTGCAACGAAGCGATCTGCGCGAGCGTAGTCAGCAAGTGTATGCTCACGCAGAGCTGCAAGTGCGACCTGGTGACCTGCAGTTGCTGCAAAGAATGCTTCTCCTGTCTCAGCTATCTCTACGATGAATGCTGCTCCTGCGTGGGTGAGTTGCAAAACACACATTATAAAGAGAACGAATTCCAGGCACAGTTATTGTTAATTTACGAAACAATATTGCAGAAAAATGTCAACGAAATTGCCAATATTTATTGATGATTCGTTGAATTAAAACCATGATTGGTAGACAAAATTATATAAAAACTAACTTTAAACTTGGTTTTTCATTTGCCTAATAAAAATACGCTAGTTTTTTTTTTTTTTTTTTTTTTTTTTTTTAACGAATATTATTTCAACATTAAAATATCTAATTTAACTGAAATTTAATCCAAATAATTATCAAACCATAATAAACATTAAATTCACTTAATATTAACTTACCATTTCCCTTTTACCCCTCTCCCGCCCCACCAAGCCTCCCCTCCCCTCTTTTTCCCTCCTTCTCTCTGCAAACACAAAAAAATCACTTAATGTATCTATAGGTTCATCAAATCCTCCTATACTTATCATCATTTCT
>JABFOV010005571.1:0-11855 GCA_022817685.1 Aradophagus sp. ZL-2020
CTACGGCTATGTATCACCACATGTATACCACTTCTGGCCAGATACGTCTGTAGAGATATAGTTAGTTTTTTTTTTCAAGCAGAAGTCGGAATAAGAGAGGTTGGGAGGTCTCGTTGGCTCGGAGATGTGTATAAGCAGCAACCCTTTTCCTGTTTCTTTTTTTAAATTTTTTTTTTTATGGCTAACAACACCAAAAGTGTTTCAAAAAACTTTAAAAAAAAAAATTGGCAACGCGAAAAAAAAAAAAAAAAAAAAAAAAAAAATAACAATAACAAAACACTTAAATCAAGTTAAATCCTTGGCGCCTTCAGCCAAACAAAATAACGTCTAATCGTCGAGCAGAAAAGAATTTCGCACGAGCGTATAAACATTCGAGTCATCGTCCGTACGAACGCTTTTAAAATAGTGAATGACTTTGACGCGGGCGGAATAGCCGAGCGATGGCGCGCTCATTATGCTATCAACGGCCCTCTTAAGGTTATAAAATACAAATGAACAGTCTCCCGCTCGACTGACAAATGAATATGAACGACGACGCGAGGTGCAAATTTCATTGCCCGGACTTCTTTTATGCGATAGGCGCCCGAGCGCTGTTGTGACAAATGTTGCAATTGCGGGCGTTCGACGTGACTCAGGCGAGCAAAGAAATGCGCGCGCGAGGAGCAGACGGAAAACACGCAGCCATGAGAACGATTTTCTCTTTATCCCAACGCCCGTTCCAGACCTTCCGCTTTTTCCCGTCGCGCGTCTTTGCTATCCGCTTTATTCGAATTTTATCCGAGGCACCGTCGACGACGGACATTGCGATAATGAACTTGGCGGAAAGACGCGTCGCATTCGTGGCTCGCGCTCGGCTTTCGTTGCTTTTGATTCGTTATTTAAATTACTTGTTCGAAACCTCGCCGCGTTGCTTAACGTTAATCAACTTTTGACGGTACAAACGAATGCCTTTGCACGATAATTAATTATTCTATTCTGTTACTTCCTTCTTTTGCTGCTTGTTTTGTCTGCAGAGAAACAAAGAGAGAGAATGTTTCTTTTTATAGCGTTTTTTAACTTGGAAGTTGGATTTAATATTTTTCCACATTTTTGTTGAATTACAAACAATATTAACGTAACACTTGTTTCAGTTTTCAAATCCGTTGAACACCAAATTTAACCGACTTTGTTGAAAATTTCGGATATTAAATTAAAAAATGTCTTATTCGTTACTCAAAATATCGTTTTTCTAATTTAAACGTGAATTTTTATCGTATTTTTTACTTTGCATATATTTGTTGTCTTCAAATCTATTGATTCGTCAACAACAAATCAGATCGTCGCGAGAGAACGTATCCGCACCATTGATTGGATTGACGCACTCATGTTTTTATCGTTGAAAAAATACTCGTCGAATCGGCGCAACGCGCACGACGACGTTCATGAATAATAAAGACAGAAATAATCCGTTTCTCTCTGGCGCGCCATTTTTCGTCATTCTTAATTAAGTCGGAAATTCCACGATGCCTGTTCCAAGGCACGCGGACGCGACCGGAATGCTAACGACGCATCGAAGGAAATGTGGAGCAGGCATTACGTCAGTGTCGCGGCCGCAAAAATGGTGCATCATCATTTATCCATTGGCCAGCGTGCTCGTGGACATGTTTGGATATTGTCGGAAAAAGCGTACAAAGAAGAAGAAGGAAAAAAAACAATTAAGAGACAATTATGCACAAGAAATTCAATGTTTTTTTTTTTTAGCTCAACGTAAACTACAAAAAAACTGAGTATTTTGTTAAAATGAAATAATGATTTCTTTTATAAGCTACGACATTGTAGCCGAGAACATTTTTACATATTTTAATCTAAACTACTTTTAAATAAAACTTTTTTTTTTATTACTTTATAGATAATCCTAACCAAATGTTAAAAACTTTTAAATTTTAATTACTGAATTGACTAAATTAGTAATAATTCTGGCATAATATATATTCTTTTTATTTTAAGTATATTTTATTCGTGATAATAGTCTTAAAAATTATAAAGTTAATCCAGTATTAAAATTTGTTGCAAGAAAAAACGTCGCGAAATTCCTTACGTTTAGAAATAAATATATAAAAATATTATTTCTCTGCCCCTCAAAACGTAAGAATAATAGAAACAAAATAATGAAATGGAAGGGAAGAGGAGAAGAAAAAGTGTGGACAGTTTTGGACGGAAATGAAGGATCTGCGGGAGGGGGTGATTCAATGACGTTGGTCTCGGGGCGAAGTGGAAAAAAAGTAGTGGGCGTGACTGTTATGCACGCCGGTGCAGGGAGCAAATGCATGCATGCATAATGCATCGCACGCTCCGAATTGCAGCTGCAGTCTCTCGCTGTGCCTGTTAATGGCGCCTGGTTCTTTTCATTTATTGTCATCTTATAACCCTTATGGCTGTTGGGATCATCTGCCTACGAGCCTCTAATGGCTTATCGTTTTTCAATCATCTTCTTATCTTTACCTCGGTTGCATTAATTGATTGCATATCGGAAAAAGAAAGCAAAAAAGGTGCAGCCCTTTATTTGCGAGATGTATTTTGAATGTGACCGATGTAATTTACGATTGATAGATTTACGATTCAAACGTATTAAAATTATTATTTTAAATATAATTAATGAATACGAATACAAAAAAAACTTGATTGCTAATTAAACGTGTATTACTGCGCATAGGTAAGTAAGTATAAACATACAAAGGTGACTTGAACAAATTTTCTAAAAACACATAAATTCATTGCAAAACAAGTGTCTGATTTAAGATTTTTTTCGTGCTAATAAACTCGAAATGAAATGAAATTCGATACCTATAAACACGGATTTCCGAACGTCGGTAAAGCGTACCCCAACTTAACTAGCAAAATAATTATATATCCAATACATATTCATTTTCTTCTTCCAATTCGTCTCTGTTTCACCGAGCATCCACTAAACGTGACTCAATAATCTCGTAAGAGTATGAAAATCGAATAATTGAATCCCGTTGAATAATTCAAATGCTTCGATCGTGTACGAAATACTAATGCGCCGCCTTCCCTATTGACGCGCGTTGTAAATAAATATCTTCCATATCTACGTTCCGTGCTGTTGAAAAAGAGCGATTACGCTTTTAGCGGTTTCTGCCGACGAGCTTATGTCAATGATAATAACCCGAACGAGGCTGGAGCACTGGCGTAAAAGATAACCGATTGTACTTAATAACTTGAATCGAAACATCTGGAGGGAAGAAATTTTGATGTGAAATGATGAAGCGGTGGCGGGGAGGGGGATAGATTGTAAGAAAAGAAAAATGTCTCTAAAGCAAAGGTACGAAGGGTTTTGCGAAAAATGAAAACGAGGGAAGGGATCGTCGAGTCGACCCGGATATACGGAAATAGTCGGCGAGTGTAAAGTATGTGCGCGTGTAAGTGGCTGTGCAGACGCGAGTAACAAATTAGAAACTGGGGGAAGCGAACTCTGGCTCTCGGCCAAGCGTTCCGTGCCAATCGTACTTTTAATCCGTGACATCGTGGTTCACGATCAATAGTCTAAACACTTTTACGAATCGAAGGGTTATTTATTGCACAGGTGCGGATCGCACGAACAGGAATTTTGTTTACATTCGTTCGATGCACGTTTCCGCCAGTGACAGGTTCGGCTTTGTTCGTATTTTCGCTTTATTACTCTTCAACGAGACAAGTAATGCGATGTTACGAAACTGACAGTAATAACTTCTTTAATTTGATACGTCAAATTGATCCAGCGCGCTGGTCTGCGGGTAATTTGAAACGAATTCTGGACGTTAATTGAATTTGAATGGAAAAAGAATAACCATTATTTTCATTTATTACCAAATGTTAAATCTAATACATAATATATTATACATTTAATAATGTATTTTTGATAAATCATATCATTATTTTATGTATCTCCCTCGTCGTAAATAGATAAACCCTTCCTCTAAACTCACATGTAGAATTGAAATGGAAAGAATATCATTTAATGATACTGTGTATTTTTTTATTAAACTGATCAAGTTTTATTTAACGATATTCATCGAAATTATTAATCTTTTAAAAGTTTTTTAATACTCCCCCTTGCCTTTTTATCAAATTCCCTACTGACTTAATAAATATGAAACGTCGATGAAAAGTTCAACTTACTTTATGGAAACTGGTATGGGAATTTCAAAGCAAGACGTTAAGACAATCAAATTGTACCGTAAAAACTTCTACTGCGCTGTATAGTTTATAGAAAAAGTAATTTGACAAAAATTTACGGTTGTTTAGCAAATCTGCTTTTTTTCAGTTATCAGAGCAGATAATTTCTCAGAAGAGAAAACGAAGAATGATCGCGATAACAAGAAATGGATCATTAATTAAGCTCAACTGCAAAGCGCCCTTTAACTTTAGAATTTTATTTCCATTTTTCCTACCTTCTCCAATTTTTTTAATTAAAAATGACGTGGCAAAGTTAACTTGCTTGCGAGCTCCCAACTTGTTAATTAAACATTTAACCGCGTCTCATTTTTCGAGCTCGCCGCGACCTCCGGCCGAAATTCGCATTGCTCGTAAAATAATTCGCCAAACCAATGCAATTTCGGCGAACAAAAGCTCGGCGGAAAGTTTGCGTCGAGTAAACCGCTCGGAATATGTGTGCGTAGGGACTCGACCGAGGACGAGGAAGACAAAATCAGGATGGGGGAAAAAAGACGGGACGCAAGTTGAGGGGGAAGAAAAATTGTCGAAATAATAAGCTCGTCGGACATTGGCAAAGTTTTCACGTAGCAATTTTACGATTCCGAACGGAGTTGCTTACCGGAGATTTATTTATCAAGGTTTTAAGCAACAGTCAGAAAAGTTGGAAAAAAAAGAGAAGGAACGAAAAAACACCCGATGAAAAGTCGGGGATCGTGGTCGACTTTATTCGTACGAATTAAAGGGCAGACATTTAAAATGCCAACTACTTTAAAGCGAAATAAAATCAAAGTTGAGGATTTTAAATGCGGTTTGAAGACTTTTTATTTGCTCCAGTCAAATTCGATACGAAATGAAGTCGACTGAAGAATTCGTTTAATTCTTTGGCTTCTATGCGGCGAGAGATTTCAGCAAATTTTAATATACTCTTCAATAGAATCAAAATAACGATAGATTCAAGCTACACAATGCTTTAAGAAAGGAAGAAAAATTTACTTTTAATTAAACTTATTCCCATTTTTGTAATAGTATAACAGAAGGAAAAAAACGAAATTAGTTGTAATATTTCCTCATAAAATATATATTTTTTTGTGCTTCGGCGACATACCTTTTTACTCTCTTTCGCGATCGTTTCTCTTCGCTTGACTATAACTCTTGTGCGAGATTAACTTGCAAATGAGCGAGCCAACTCGATTTTCATCCTTCACTTTGTATACACATTATTTAAGTTTTAATGAACTTCGTTTGCCAAAGTGGTACTAACTCTCCTTATGACGTTGCTACGTAAGTCACTCGCACAGTGCGACCAAACTTATTTTCGACTTATCGAAATTGATTTCAATTATTTGACTGTGATGGGATTTAAATACCGATCAACTTTGAATACCTAACTTCTTGCTCAAATCCAACTTCCGACAAGTTGTGCGATGAGTCGCGGAAAAACAAGGACGTTCAACTATTTGCATTAAACTTTATCACATTTATAATTCGTTTCAAATCATTCGCAACTTTTTAGCTAATATAATACGCACGAAAAGAACAAATGCCTTTAAATCAGAAACACATTCGATATAAAACATCTGATGTTAAAACAATAACATAATCTTCATTTCATCTCAATAAAAATTTTCGCACAAAAACGAATATTCGATTATAAATATTCATAAACAAATAAAAAATTGTTTCACGTTAGATTAAAATCAAGCGTTTGTTTTAACATTCAGCATCCTACACCATACTCGATCCAATGGCATTTTTTCTCCCGATGTATTACGTAACGAGGGTGCTTGTGCCCGAGTTCGAAATAATATTTTTCATTTCTCTTCAACGGTCAACGTTTTTCCGAGCCATTTTTGGTTCAGTCAGAGAAATAGAAATGTTTACATGAACGATTATTACCGTTACGGGAGGCCTAATAAGAGCGTGCGCAAATAACGGAATGGCCATATTGAAATACATAGTTAACAGCTCGCAAAAAGCAGAAGTAAGAACAAAGAAGAGAGAATTGCAGAAGCGAATGCAGGTTAATTGCCGATACGAAAATGGAAGACGCGACGTCGTAAATGAAGTCATCGAATGTATCGGGGACGTGGAAACGTCACTTGGCCGCGGCGTAGCTGGCCAAGGTGCACCTGCCGCCTGGTTCATCGGGATAACACCTGCAGCTTATCCCGGCGTTACTTTTTCATGCTCAGGTGAACGGACGCGCGTGCGAGTGTGCGTGGACTTTGACGCACTACTCGAGGCGAGACCAGCTGCGGCAGATACGCGCGGCTGTTCCGTTTACGCGCCATATGACGCAACCCGCTACTACGATCCGGGCGCAGAAACGCGGTAATAAGATCCCGGTAAATCAAGGACGACGCACTGGAAGGGGCTCCTTTTTCAAAATAGACGAAACCAGGGGATGGAAAAAGAGAAGAAAGGAGAAACGCGATCGACATTCTTTCGAGCAAATAATAGGTTGAGATAGGTAGGAAGTCCTGAGCGGGATTTAAAGCGGACGCCGACTACCGGGGGAATTTCAATTCGCTAGATAGAACAACACTGATTCGACGGTAAAGAGATTTTGGACCAGGAATGGCGATTTTGGAAAGTAAGCGGAGGAAGAAAAATTTCTAGATAAAATAAAGTTGTGGAATGCGATAGCGATTGGAAAAAATCTCGGAATTTTATTTGCGTGTTTGAGAAACTTCACTGAGGAAAAGTTACTGGGATAGCGAATCTTAATTGTAAATACTATGACAAAGAGAGGTTGGGGTGATGAAAGTGAAATTAACAATTTTAGCATAACAACTTTTTTTTCATCTTTCAAATATTTATTGAAATAAATTTAAATGTTAATTAAATGTTTACTTGTATTCACATTATATTAAAGAAGAAGCAAAACTTAAAAGCGAGTTGAAATGAAATGTCTTGGTATAAAGTTAAATGTAAATTACTTCGAGAATTTCACGCATGAAAAAATAAGGAAACGAGGAAGTTGGAGAGTAGGAAGGCGCGCAATTGTAAAATTGTTGCGACGGCCGTTCAAGTTATCGTAATATCATTTAAATGTACATCTTCATCAGAGACAACGTTCTGTAAGAGCAAAAAACACTAATTTCAAAAAATGTCTAAGTAGAAAATTTTTCTTCAAAGCAGCAACACTACCACATATTTCAGAAATCATTTTTCAAGTTGACAAACAATTATAAATTGATAAATTGTCCGTTGAGTCTGAAAAACAAATTCAACCATTAACAAACTTTCAAACATTTACGTTTACAAACAAATTCTTCTTACGATACTTCTTATAGACCACAGTCTAAAAATTAAAAACATTTCACCGGCTTTTGAAACAAAACCGCTGTCAAGTTCGGAAAAAGAAGTTGACGGAAACGAGTTGATAAACTGTGGAGGAAGGTTCGTCGGGTTTGCGAGAAGTTGTGAGTTAAAAAAGAGTCGTCGGAGTAAGGAAGTTGGACTTGGAATTGACTGGTTGTTTTTGTTGGATAAGCCAGTGGGGGAGGGGAGAAACGGAGGCTTAGGTCCCCCGGGGGGATCGATGAATCACGGCGAGTGATGCCTCCCCGATGACGTTGAAAATATTTTTGATGCCACGTTAAAAAGCCCGACGCGGTTCGTAATACCGCTGGTCGCCATGGCGACACCCCGGGGCCTAAACGCGTTACCTGTTTCCGCGGCATCACCGGCCAAGTGTAGCTGCGCTTTTGTCGCATCGCGCGACTCGCAAAACCGCGCTCCAACGAGCAGCGCAGCCGCTCTTCAAACGCCGCAGTTTGACAGGTGTTTTTCATAAAACACCTTTCCGCGCCCTAGTTTCACGCGACTCGCTTGCGAGTTATTCTCGTCGATGGTCTTTGTAAAACCCTTCGAGGAAAAAATGTTAATTGCATCCGCAAAATTGTGGGCTTGACATGAAGTATCCAAAGCAAGCTATTTCATTGTCTAAAACCAGTTTACGGCTATGGCGTCGAGAGCAAATCAATTTTATCACATAAGTTGATGATTGATTCATTTATTCATAGATATCAAAGCAAATGTTGACGAAGAAAAATGTTATAATTATTCAAACTTATACTAACAATATTTAAATTAGTGTTGAATTTTCGTACGTTAGTCATTTTTTTTATTTCATTTCTCGGAAGATAACTAATCAATTCTTTATAGCAAGACAATATTCTCAGCTTTGTTTTAAACTTAAAAAACTTTGTCGTTCAACGACAACGTAAAAGTTTTCTGAAGTTAAGTAAAACAACATCGAAACAAATAACAACTAAGCGACAACGAGACAATGAAGCGTCAAGAGCAGCACCGTCTGGACGAAACTTTCGCTGGGTCATTGATTACAAAAAGTCGATGCAATGACACGAAACGGAAGATAAGAACCAAGTAAGAAAGAAAAGTGATCAAAAGAAAGAAATAAGGAAAAAAGGCCTCGTTTGTTCCACGAAATTTTGTCTTTAATGCGGAAAGTGTGCGCCGGAAAAAAAGCTGAATGCAAAAGTGACGTCCGACGGAAGAAAAATACGTTTTATTGAGGACTTCGAGAGAAAAAAATTACGTATTGAAATCCTCAAAAGCAATGTATAATGCTTTTCGAATCTCTGTTCTTATACACTCATTCTTTTTTTATGACTGAAATACGAAAGATACTAGATTCCTTCCACGTGATACAAAAAAGCCAAAAGCGGGGGCCGTTTTGTGAGGTCAAAAGGTCGGGAGACTTTGAAGCAAGTCAAAGTGTTTTCGCGGCCAAAATGTTAGGGGTTCGGGGCAACCGTCGTGTTCTATTTACGGCGCGATTCAAATGAACCTATCGATCTCGCTCGCGAGTCGCCCACTCGTTCAAACGCTCCGCTCCTTCTTACCGTCTCGTCTTGTCAGTCGCGCGATTGCTTTATTACCGAAAACGCTGATGCGATTTGGCAGCACTTGGCGTGCGCGTTTATAATAACAGGGCTGTAATTCGATCATCCGGCGTCGGCGAAGAATTTCAGACGCAAAGCCAATGATCTCGTTTCTGGAAGGCGCGGCGATTAAAGGCGCTTGTCGTAGGTCGGCGACGCGGCAGTTGACTGAGAAATGACAATTTGTCGGGCGCGCGGCCAGACCGCTGGACGGCGGCCAATATTTTCGCATGAAATTAAAAGCCGCTTGAAACAACAATTTCATGCCGCTTCCTAAGGACGTTCGCCGATCGCATTCCTGTTAACGCCATTGGGACACTTTTATATCGAAAACATGTAAAATTTCAGTTGAAATGTGGCACAAGTTTCAATTTAATTTCCTGTTGTCTTCGATTAAAATCGAAATCTTTGCGACACTCGAAATAGTTGCGTTTACTCAGTTATTGTTGTTGAAACTTGACTACATTCATTGATTGTTTTGACTGAATAACTTAATCTGTATTCATTTTTAATTATCAAATGAATAATATGTTGAAAATATATCAACAATTTAAATACAACCATCTTAATCGTCTAATTGAAAAATTTGACATTAATTTATTCCTGCTCTTTGAACGTTGTCAATATTCTTCTCGATGTACGTTAGTCGCAAACACCAGATATTCAATAGATCGTTAATAATGTCCGTCGAGAATTCAGAATGGCATTATAAACGGAAACTGCGTGACGTTACGGTGCATTTCTCGTTCATTTTGACAATTAAATTGTCGCTAGAAATAATTTTATTTTTCATGAAATAAGTGAGTTAAATTAATAGTCTTTTTCCATTTACGCAAATTTGAAATACTTGTTAATAACAATGACAAACCTTGTTCTCTGTGATAAAATTTGTATCTCATTTAAGTCTTCATTTTATTAGCTTCTGGTTTTTTTAATCAGCCTCTAATTATTATTAAAAGCTATATCATAACTACTTTTTTGTGGAACTTGGCGCGCCCGGAATAGTTTTTGCAACAACGTAAAGGCTCAAGACCTTTTAGCCAACTTACTTTAAATGCAATTACAAACTTGGAACCAGTGACTTTGTTGCCGGCAAAAAGTGCGTCGAAAGCTCGATCATTCGGTTTTGCCCGCGTTTCGTGCATTCGTCGGATAAACTTTGTCGATTACGATGTTGATTTTACGGGGAATGCGGGGGACAGATGGGCGGAAGGGAGATAGAGCAGGAGCGAGTACGAGGTAAAATCGAGCAAGTTGGAGGTGAGTTGTTTCCAACAATAATTACTCGAGTTCTGAAGCTCGCCACTCGCTGTGATCAGAGCTGCTAGTTAAACTCGAATACAACGTTATCCGTTCTTGTCCTCCAAGTCCTCGACTTCGAAGACGTCTAAATAGCCCGCGACTGTTACTTTGTTTGTGTACAAATAAGTACTCGTTACTTTGCACGTTCTTTCGAATCAGTCGCGGAACTTTGTTACAAAAAAAGCCACTCTGCAATAAACGTGGGCACTTTTTTAAACTAGACTTTTTCGATAGATAACGAAAAGGTTTCTACAAATTGCATTCTAGCTTCAAAATCATCATTTAAACGTGAATATTTAATTTCACAAACGAACACGGTGATTACGAAAACGATTTTCAGAAGAATAATTTAAAGGCTTTAAAATCTACCACCATCCACAAAATTGAAGTAATAAAATGAAAATTTGATCATTCTTTCGGTTAATCAAATTCAACAATTAAATAATTTGAATGATCTTATTCAATAATTTGCAAGCAAATCACTTTTGGTCAATCTTGATTACAACTAAAAACTTGATTGCAATGTCAAAAGTGACTAAATTGGATATCAATAGCTGAATTACAAGATATTCGAAAGCGCGGTCTCAATTAACAAATGCGCCGGCCGATTCGATAAATCAATACGTTTGTACCGTAAATTTAGACTTTTTATAAATAGTCGCGTCTCTAATTGCGCGCAACTGTCCTTCTTTAGCCCGGATCCCGGCAATTTTCGGATCTCCCGTGACGCTGCTAACGCAAAGCCCGTCGGTAAACGCGGAATGTAATTTCACATGATATTAGCGATGCAAATGATTTTTCAGCGCCCATGTGGCGTGTGCAACAAAATAACACCGACCGCCCACGTGACGCTTTAATCTGCCACTCTGTGTGTATGATCGCGCGTATGTAAATACGCGTTCTTATTACACGTGGTAGGTTTCGAAACGGCACGTACCAGTCGAGCCAGTTTTTCGTATTGGAAAATGTAAAATTGTGAGGCAAGTAAATTTATACGAAATGTGAAAAATAATTAAATAAGTATAGAGAAGAAAGGGTGAGAAGAAGGGTATAATCAAATAAATTGTAATTTGACTGAATCTTTCGATTAATATCAATATCCCCAATATGATTAATATTAATATCAATTGACAGTAACTGAATATTTTGTCAAAATTTGTTACCGTTTCCATCTTTTAACTTATTTGCTAAAAATATATTTAAATTTAATCACAATTTTTAAATATTTTACTAATGAAAGGAATGCAAAAACAAGTGTTGTAATGTGTTTCGAAAATGAAATTAAATTATACAGTATTTTAGAGCAAAGAGCATGATGTATTATGAACAAGAAGTTTCGTACGTATATAATATACGAGTTCGAACTTAGAAAAATTATTGTACAATTGGTGTTTGCGAATTGCAAAAAAACTGATCAAACTTTCCCCAAAATGATAAAAGGTTGGTAAA
>JABFOV010005572.1:0-11857 GCA_022817685.1 Aradophagus sp. ZL-2020
CTTTGACACTCGGGAAATATATTTCAATGTTGTTTTTAATTAAACATATGAATTATTTGTGGCAGTTCATTTGTAACATATATCTATTGAACTTGTGATGTTTCTAATTAAAACGCATTGAAAGAGGTAACGATACTATTTACAGCGGCGGTAGTCGCATTAAATTCTCTTCCTCAGCGAAATCCATAGTTTGCATTTGTAAACGATTTCACGGTTTGACAAATATATTCGGTGCTCTCATTTTTTTGTTTGACATATTGCCCTTTCAATTTTCGATTATTTGATGTATTCCAGAATTACAAGTAATAACATTTAAATCAATTTATCAATGCTTTGTGTTAGTTTGAACGAGACGTCCGAACTCATAATTCTTCACTATAAACATAATAAGATGATAATTTTTTCTGATAAATAATAAAAGCTAATAATTTTATTTGAAACAATTAAAGTTAATTACATAATTATGTATACTGATGGTTGTTACTCATGAACATATATCTTTGTAATTTTTTCATTTAATTTATTCATATAATAAAATATATATACATATACAACCAGTTACACAGACATAATTGATTAACTATTAAATTGTTTATCGAATGTCGATAATTCTACTTAGGACACAAAGGTCGTAATTATTGCAACTTTTGTACAAACACAATTAATATCTAACGATACATTTTCTATTTTAATGTATCGTCTTTGATTAACACCTAATTGGTATTGACAGGGAATATGTCTGTAATTTAGACATCGGTGTTGGAGTATTGGAAAATACCAGCTAAATAACACGGACGCGTTCTATTCTCCGCAAATATTCCATCGCATCAACCGACACATCACTGAGCGAGCCTCGAAAATGAAGTCGCCCCCCAAAGTATAATCCTCGATTACCGCTCGACACAAGCAAAGTCATATCTCATGGTAATACAATACTCTCAGAGAACTAGATCCGGCGTCATTGAAGTCCATTTCCCAGTGAATGATGCCCGTAATAGCGCTCGAAGGTGGGTTTACATCAAAAGTGATTGCGAATCTCTCATATCGAGACTGTATTTCATCGGAGATGCAGCGAATAACAAATTACTTCGACAATTAATTAAATTATTTTTGAAGAAAAATAAGGAGCAATTTCAACTACCGTAAATGCCAAAAACAATCGTCACATTTTCAATTTAAAATTGTTAATTGATCGTGGAAAAATAAGACTGACAAAAATAATTATCAATGTCCTCGTAAAGTAACAAATACAGAAATACCTTGAGTTAAACAATTGTCAACTTCTGACTTTTTGAACTCCAACTACCGCGAGCTTTGGAATTCCCAAAATATATTTCATCAGCGGAAATGAATTCAGCACCTCTTCAGCTTTCTTTCATCAACGCTATAATGTAAATTGGAAGCGCGTGAAATATTTCGAAAGTTATTTGTTTGTAAGGCGGGCGGAATTCTTGAATCTGAAATTGTGGAAATGTAATTTAATAATTGTGTTAACATCGTTCACTTTAGAAATGATTTTATTTTTTTGATTTGTAAAAACAAAGTAGTAAAAACTTGTCCACGATAAAAGTTTTTTACCTACACAATTATTTTATTAATTCAAGTATCGTTTGATTTTCTTGGTTTCATTTGAGGCAGTTTAAATTTTTGATGTACACCACTTATCTCGTGCCATTTTTTTTCTCGGTATACACAACAGCCAATCACTTTCGGTTCGCGTTCGTGCTCGAGGAATTTCGGATCATAAGCTGACGGTCATTCGGATAAACGTCGTAATTTTCCGGCCGGAATTTCGTTGGCGGAATAATGCGTGCACTTTTCCACGGTGGCTTCAGTTTAGGCCGCTTTAGTTGGGTCCTTATCGTCGGGACGTTGCTTGGTGAAAAGCACGTGGTAATGGTTTCGATGGCCTCCGTTATCCAGCAGATACGCGCTTGCTTCCGCACCTACGAGCTTGTCATCTATCACAGGAATCGCCGACGTATGTGTCGGTAGCCAGCAACAGGAAACCGGAACATCCGAGGGGAGGGACGGCAGGAGCGAGGGTCGCGCGAGACACACGGACCGTCGCTGAAAAGACCCATTGAATCGTGCCTTATTCTGTTAAAAGCTGCCTCGCGTTCGAGCTTTTGTCCCGGACTTGACCATTTGCCAAATTATTTTCAAACCGCGTCCATGCAGCCCTGTAATCCTTACATTCATACATTTCGAAACGACATCAAATCGCTAAATCATTGGCAAATGAATTTCTCAGCTGCGACCGGCCTCTGTTTCGCGGTCGTTTGTTATTTCAAGTGCGGCGGAAAAGGTAAAGGAATTGACTCTTGGAATGAAATGATGTAGCACATTTCGTATTGGCTCTGCATTGACAGTGATTAGACTTTTTGTTGATTGAATACCGCATCAGCAGATAAGTTAATCGATACTAATGAATATGAAATTGACTGGTTAATTTAATAAAAATTCAATATTTAGTTGTTTGGTATTGAATTAATTTCGCTTTTTTTTTTATATCACAAGATATACGTTGCAAATAGAAATACAATTTATATTTTATTATGAAAATGTGTTAATGAACGTAAAATGGAATTACATCGTACATCTAAAATTACTTGTTTGGTATACCACGTTCTCTGTAATAGTGAAGAGGATTATCTCGATATTGAACTTGGCACGTCCGATATCAAGTTAACTGAACGGTACATTCTCCGATGTAAGAACTAGATAGGCATTGCTGTTATGATAAATCTTCTGGACATTAAGATTCGATTACGAGATACTGCTAGTATTGAGATCTTTTTTACTTTATCGGTTTTTGCAATGTTTTCGAACTTGCCCTATTTTCCGTCCTCCTTTTTCTTTCTACCTTTGTTTTTTCACACTTTTTACGTTGGTTCGATTTTCAGTGAAACAAAACTTCCTGCTACATGGGACTGAGAAAATCAAATAGTCAATGTTACTGGTTAAATTGTAAACTACGCAATTTCCATAGTAAAATTATAGGTTTTGTAATCTTGAAAAACCGTGAAATCTACCTTTCTGACGTAACACTCAAATGGTCAATTTGAATACAACTTTCAAGTCCCTGTTTTATCAAAAGCATTACCAATATTTTTGTTCTTCTATACATCGTGTTTTATGTTCTTGAAATTTTCAACGTTCATTAGTAGACGAAAATAAAATTTGATATACGTTTTTTCATACAAATAATAGTATTTTTTTTTTTTGATTGAATAATTTTGCTAGAAGAAGTTTGAATGTTACGATGTCCGAGAATATAATTCGTTCATTTTTGATTACAATATACGTTACTAAGTTATATATAATTAATTTTCGTTTATTAATAAACGTTGGAAATTCAACTGCATTTCTGTTTCCATCGGCGCGAATTCGTACGTATCCGCATTCACGTGTGTTGTTACGCCGATTCGATCGAACCTCTTTCGTAACCCACTACCATTCAGGAAAGTACATTTTTGCTCCCGCCGTCAGCTTCCGATGATACTCCATTCGGCCGGTCGCAATCAATGAAACAGCCATCGCAATCCACCGAACTGTATCAAATTATCTCCAGACGCATTACAGTTTCTACGGTTCGCAGTAACGCGCCGCGCATAATGCACCGACGCAATTACCGAACAATTTGCTAGATAAAATTATCGAAGCCGCGTTCGACTTTTTGCGCCGGCGCTCTCTTTCGACCTCGCGCAAATTAACGGCCTTGCTAATCGCAAACGAACGTTCGCGCGCGCGATTGCCGGCGAAAGCCGCGCGTCCTCTGACGGCCGTCAAAACAAATTAGCCGAGACCCGCGGCAGCTGCGTTCGGTGGCCGTTAATTTTTCGTCCAAACGCCGCGGCAATTATACTAAACAGCGCGGCGCAAAAACAAAATCACTCGATTATGGAAATCGCGTCGGGCAGCCCCGGCTCGGTGTCAAAATCAATACGAGGGCGCTTGTTAATGGATTAGCCGTGATTTGATTGAATACGTAATCGACTATGAGTCGGGGGCGCTCGGCCGCGCGCGCACAAAGGCCCGCATGCAAAGTGGCGGGCGCGCGCGTTTTTGAATCTCGACGGTTTTGCCGCGTAAAAAGGCTCGGCTTTCGTCCTCGCGTCACGCGCTCTCTCCTTAAAATTCATACGGCGGGCCTTTAATTTTTATTCGATGCGCAACTAAAAGCGTCCGCCCGCTCCTCGGGACGTGCACTTCCAATCGGGGCTTTTGATGTATTATTCAGAATCCCGCGTAGCCGTTGCTGACAGCGATACCACTGTGCGTTTGTGCGCGCCAGTCTGTTTGTGAGAGTGAGATGAGCACAAAAGATTGAGCTAAAAGAGAAGCAAGTCGGAAACGATCCCTCCTCCATTTTTATGCCCGCGCGATGATAACGGCTATCACGGCTGCTTGCTTTATTTATTTTTTTTTCTTCACGTATACCTGCATCTACCCATCTCTTTTTGCTCGCAAGCTTGGACGGCCGATTTTCCATTCGGCTAAATTATTACCGCGGTAAATCATCGATGGCAAAGCGGGTTCCTGCGTTATCGACTGCTGTGAGAAAATGACGGTCGAATGGAAAGGCAATCGCGGTTCATTGTCCGGGCACGGTGTATTATTGTCAAATTGTTTTGGTTTGGCGTTTAAGTCGCTTTGTGTTTACATTACATGGACTACTATGCATATTTTGTATTTGCGTTCGGGTGACATTCGCAACGGAGGTAATGATATTTTCCGAGTAGTAACGTTACTTTCGCGAAACTCATTTACGTTGCTTTTTGAATGCAATATGGTTTATACGATTATTCATTAACATCCATTTTTGTAAAACTAAAAAAATATATATATGATTTGAAACGGTATGATTACACACAGAAAAATATTTGGTTAATTTTAACCGAAATCGTCAGTAGCCAAACCTTAAAAGGTCAAATTTGTTTTTTATTAATAAGGAAATCTATTTAAAATTATCAACGTCTTGGGTGATTCCCCTAATTTTTTGATATTAAATGAAAAAAAAACTTTATGAAGGTAATTCCAAATTCATTTACATTCACACGAAGAAAAGATTCACACGAATGTAACAGCCAGGGCAAATTAATAATGGCTATAATGGATAATTAGTATTGATGGTATTTAATAGTAATTAGTGCTGACTTGAGTTAAGTGTCTGGAAATAGCCATTTGATAATATTCTCCGTAACTGCGGCCATCATTATAGAAGCTTTTTTTCAGACGTAACTGAATAATTACTACTGAAAGTACAAAGAGTAATTATAACGTGTTGAAAAAAAAACTAGCGAAAAATTGTCCCTAATAAAAAGTTACTCTAGGAAGATCTAATGTGTTATTTAACGTCGTCAAACGCTAATTCCTTTTTTTCGACTTTTCCGCGTGTTCTTTTTAGGTTTTGTGTTGAAACAATGTTTTAATAAGTCGGCACAAAGTTGAGTATTCACTTTAAAAATGAAGTTCCTTGACAAAAGAAGTATATATACACACGTTCAAAAAAATGAGGTTCTTCAACAATAGAAATATTAATTAGTATTAAGATTATTAAAAAAAAAAAGTTAATTCATTGGTTTTACGCGAACAGAAATGATTGCGTTGTATTGAAAATACAAATTCTGTTGGAACAACTTTGTTTAAATAAATCTGTTTTCTTTTGTGTTCCAATTTTGTCTTGTTGAATTTGCAAAACTAGTTAAATTAAAATTATTTTGTTGTCTCGAAAACAACAGTATTTCTACCAACTAATTTCACTAGCAGAAAGCCATATTTCATTTCGACGAAAAAGTTTTGTAAAACTTGAATAAAGGCCAAATTATTTTGTTAAGCGAACGAAATTGCTTCTGCTTTAACAAAATATTTCTATCCATATAAGAAAAATAATTAAATCCTTTGATAAAAACTTATTTTTACCTTCTCTTTCATCAATACAACATTATTTCATATTCCAACATCATGTCTATGATTTAATTAACATAAAATCGTACGATCGTCACAACTATGGGAAGTAATTCCAGTAACGTTATCCGAAAGTGATTGACAATAATATCACCCGAAAACACCTTCGCTCATTGATATTTTAGCTTCTTGCATTTCGAATTCTCGATTAATCGATTTCCATTGATTTTCGAGTAATCGATGCAGATGACCAGAGCGTATCGGTTTGAGGTACAAAGTAATTGAATTATCGAAAATCAATCGGATTTCCGAAACTCGAACCTCTCTGTTTGTTCGCCGCATTGTTTGCGAGACATCAAATTATAAGGAAGTGAGCTGACTTACACGAGAACGAAATTGCTTGCTTTTGATTCAGCAATATTTTGATGGACATTTTCATTGATGAATTAAATTAATTTTTTTCTCGTTTATTATTATTATTAACATTATTATTATTATTATTATTATTATTATTATTATTATTATTATTATTATTATTATTATTATTATTATTATTATTATTATTATGACAATAAATTCTCAAAGGAACGTTCCAAGTGTAATTTACTTGCCTTGTGTCGGTTTGCTTTTGCGGATTCTTTTCCGACGACTTTCGAGTGGTCCATGATTTCAATTTACTAATAGCTTCAATACGTCGCCGTAACAGTTTGTCCAAGAAGATAATCTCATTCTTGAACGCTTGCCAGATGACTTCCATTTTCATGTTTAAAACTGCAGTTAAGATGATATGTTCCCGAAGGCGGTGCTTAATAGAGTTGAAATCGACGTGCCAGTAATTTCGCTCGCTTACCGCGAATTCACTGGCGCTGGCAATTTAAAAATTCCACCATTTAAATTCGAGCGCCGAAAGCGCGCAACATTACGTTAATTCGTTATTCCTAATTTCCATTAATCTTTTGTTCCGTTGCGACTTCTCGTAACTGTTGAGTAATTGATGAAAACGCTGTGCTTCAATTTGGTTCGATCAGACGCATTCGAAAAGTCCCGCGTAAAACGAGTTACAGACGATTGCCGTGGATTGGAAGCTGATTGGAGTTTTGAACAATCGTTGATTGTAAACTCAAAAATGAATGCAAAAGTGGTTTGCGAAGGAATCGCGCAACGCATACTTCGCTTACTTATCGTTAATCGATACTCTAAGAGCTGCGTGAATTCGGGTTAATTGCTGATTAAGAGGAGGTTAATTTTTGCTGCCTGGTTCGATTAAGGCGAAATTCATTTAGTTCGTCAATCCATCAAGCCGTGACTTTGTTTCCCTATATGTAATACAAAGATGCATTCTTTGAGCGTAAATAGTGCACACGTGTCATCGCGGTTCGCATATTAAAGCACATTTGGGAGCAAAGTGCATGATATTCAATGTTGGATAAAAGGTGCCTTGTTACGAGAAATTCTCACTTCTTCGCACGATGATTATAATCTGTGTGCGGCATTAAATGTCTTCTGTCGTAAAGTATGCTGTTAGCTTATTTATTACTGACTTTTATTTAAAATATATATTTCGAACCAGTGCAAACAATTTTTAATTTCACTGGAAAAAGAAGTTTCGTCAAAATTACTTACATTAAGAGGTTTGGCTATACTTAAGGTATATACACTTTACATTTAAAAACTATATTTTTTTACAGAGAAGATTACGTTAAAAATAATATAATTATAATCGATGGGATTAATTATCTTATAATTTAGTTGGTGTGAAAAAGGCACAGAAAATTAATTGCATACTCAAAACGGTTACAAAATCCAAGTCATCTTGGAGTATAATTAAAAATCATGCCTGGCGTTGGACAATGTTTTGAAAACATCGAAGCGAGATTTGCATAGTCATTTGTAAATCTTCAATAAAAATGCAGACTGCGGAAAACAGGGCGAGAAGGTATTCCGTACGCGGCACATAACGAATTACTTGGCTGCTTTTTTGTTGCGTTCGCCGTGACTAAAAATGGGCAGGGCAGCGGAGCATAATTTCTTATGCATATCGTAATAAACAGAACATTAGCGCGAAACAGCTCGTCTTAGAAATTCACGGCTTCATTTCTCAAAGTGTCAGATATTCCGGTGCAAGAAAAAGCGTAAAACAGTAGGAAGCCGCGTTGCATCTGACTGTAACGAGAATCAGAGTGAAGTGAAACGGCCGTAATTCACTCGGAATAACAACCGCCGTTAAGCCTAGAATCCAGAAGCAGCGAGGATATTCTTCGTTTTGTTATGACAAACATTTGCCCGAAATCCAATCATAAGTGTATCCCATTTCGTGTCTCGACTTAATTAAATTCCATTTACTAATGTCGCAAAAAGGGACAAATGAACGCGACGAGAGAACAAGAGAATGTTGGTTATATTGACGGGAATCACAATTGTGTATTCATTTTCGAAATATTTTATTACAAAAATTAATTATACTCTCAAGCTCTTTCAAGCGTTTCAGAAATGTTAGGTTGGATCTTATTACAAATGATTCAGCGCCGCACCTGAGTTGTAGATGGCGCTCGTTAAAATACCAATCGTTTTAATATCGAAGCATGATTTAAATTTTCGAAATACTATTTGTATTGTATTGATTACGGTAGGAAATGAATGCAACGTGGTATTGAACAATATGGTGTTCTTGGTGCCAATACATCTGTTTCATGAAATAACTCGATAGACGTATTGCGGACGAACTAAATTATAATTCACGATGAATATTACATTGACGTTCAATACTACATTTCGCCATACGTCAATTAATATATACATATATTTATATATACGTATACATGGAATCTACTTAAGGATACAATGGACACTCATCGTATTACGCTCCAGCAAATGTGTTCTATTACGTGAATGTCTGCACTTCCAATCTACCTGATACGTTCAAGTTTTAGAACGCCCGTGCACATGCGCCGCGTGTATCTACATGCACGTACGTGCTCCATCCACACCTCATTAGCGTGCGAACAAAAGACTGATTAGATAGATGTTCACCGTGGCGCGTTTTCATCGAAGACTCATCATTATCAAAGGAATAATATCTTAGTTTATTTAGCGCCTGATATAAAATTCTATTTGTAGCGACTCCTATTTGCAAGCGCAATGCCGCTCTACGACGACGTGTTGGAAATTGCCTACAACCTCGCACGAGCCGTTGTCGCTAAAGTGAAATCGAAATCTGAATAATCATTCAGGGCGAATGCCCGGATTTCGGAGGATTTTTCGACTTTATTATCAACCGTACAATATCAACTCGGCAACATTCGACAGTAAATTAGTACATTTTAAAAGTGTCAATTTATTTAGATAACATTGTCACTAATTTATGAATAAAATTTTCATTTTTGTAGAAATTATTTGCGAAATGACAATCAGTCGATCGGTGATAAATTTGTTTCACTGAAAAAAGAAAATAGATCATTTTCAAATTATTATTCAAATAAATTGTCAATGCCTTTTTCATAATAATCTAATATTTTATAAAACGGCATCTGTTGAGCGATGATAGTTTCCTCGTCATCGAAAAATAACGATTCTATTCATTTCGAAACACGGTCCCTACGAAATAACTCATTTTTGCGCGAAACGATTGCTAATTTCCGGCGAAACTTTTGAAATTCGCGATCGCTCGTGCAAGATAATTATTCGAAATGCATGTAATCGCGCACTGATTTCCTTTTTACATACAAGCAGAAAATACATTAATTACAAAAGTTTACAGCACGACGGTCGGGTGATCCAGAAGTTAGGTCGCTTCTTTTGTCGGAATCCACCGACGAATAAATCAATACGCTACGCGGGACAACGAGAAGTATTAATTAAAAAACCTGCACGCACGATAAAGTTACCGTTCTTGCCGCAATGTTTCCTCGGCTCGATTCGTCGTGCGGTTGATTGTTGTCCGGTTTTAATGCACTTTGTGAACGCGAGGGCGATTAATGAAGTAAATACTTTAAAGGATGTGCGGCGGGTTTAATATTCAACCAGCGAGGATACAGGCCCGAACGCCCCTCACGGGTGTAACGCGGCCGTTAAATTGCCTTACATAATTCACAATTAAATGGAAAGTGACAAATTGGCTAATGCAATAAAACGTTATCAAATATTCAGCGAATTATAAATACGCTGCCGGGGCGCTGCGGAAGTAGTGCAAGCGCGATGCAATTCACTTAAAAAAATTGTGTTAACATTAATTCGAGTAATGGTTTGTCTGCTGAATTTTCATCATCGGCCTCGCGCGAGTTAAAAACGAAGCTTATCCCGGTTTCGAGCTCGTCCCACCGGTTGGCGACGCCAGACACTATATCTGCCCTCTCATTACAATATTCATGCTGTGTATTACGTCGTAATTTATAGACGCGCATCGATATCGCGGCTTGTAAAAACAATGCATCACTTTTGGGCAAGGCGTTTCCCCGGGCGAGGAATATCGATCTAACTGGCGAGCGTTTTATGAATTTCGAATTGTCGTCGAAAACGAGGGCTTTGCCGACCAAGGAGGAGACCGCCGCGTTCGGTCGGGACAAATAACAAGTTGTTTCACTCGGGACTGATCGAAGACGTTGAAAAAGTGTGAGAACAAATACTGCCGAACAATACGTGACGGTGAGGTTGGGCATAGTTGATTTAGATTTGCGGCTGGTGATGCCCGGTCTGGAATTTTGAATTATATATACTATCAAATTGAAATTACACTGGAAATACTTTCAGAAAAGTTCGCAAATTCCTGGACGACAGGCGATTTGGTAACTGTAACTAAAGCAATTCAACCAAATAATTTGGTTAGACCAACAAAATGTTTGTTTTTCTCAGAGTATATACGTATGAAACTTAAACCCTTTTTTATAATGTGGTTGAAATAGTTTTGCTATAAAATGATGTGACGCGTTGTGATGTATGTCGTGTAAAAATCTGGTCCTATGTAGCAATTATAAAAGTACGATTGCAAGATGTATAACAATTTTTCGCAAAACTAGTTTCATCGAAGGTTCCTTCGACCGGGATATGGGATATTCCTCATCCGATTACGACCGACTGATCGAGCGATACAAATTACGAAGAAATATAATCGCGTATCGTCGAGTTTCGATATGAAACTGGCCCGAGTATTGTTTGGCGGCTCGCCGCCAGCTCGATCCAATTTTCTGTGAAATTTTCGAGGACGCTTCTGTCGACAGCCCGGAGCATCGAAAACCACGAAAATGTTCTCTTAGTCGCGTAACCTGTCGTCTCGCAAGAGCAGATGCGCCTCGCTTTGGGAAAGAGAGCTCAATCTCCGCCAATGGGACGAGCCATTTCAACAACAACAGAAAAAGTGAGAGGGGAAGAAGAACAAGGATCGCCGGATGAAATAAAGGGACACCGCAATGCTAGTTATTGCATCGATCTGTCGTCTGCCAAATGTCACGGGGGAGAAAAAAACCGACACGATTTTCGCCGGAACACTTTTCGGTGTTTTCCGTCGGGACCGTTGTGTCGACCGGCGATGCAAAGTGTTTGCGGGACTACTTATTCGCCTCGCGCTGATAGAAAAATAATCAGAGTCGGCCGAAAAAATCGGCTTTGTCGCGCCCGCTCGGCATTTTTGTAACGTCCCGTTTTTTGCTTTGCCGTTTCGATAAAAACACGCGGCTAAATCTTTTCCCGATGACGCGCCCGTGCAATTAAATGCAACTTCGTTACTTCCGGTAGGTTACCCTTTTGTGTTCCTAAACTTTTTACTTCGGACTGCGTGGAAAGAGAAATAAACGAAATAATAAATGATCATTCCCTTATGCGCAAAATATTTTTCAATGTCTTCTTTTTTCATACATGTATTTGTATTATAAAAAATTAGCCAACTTTTACATAATAATAATAATAATAATAATAATAATAATAATAATAATAATAATAGTAATAATAATAATAA
>JABFOV010005573.1:0-11856 GCA_022817685.1 Aradophagus sp. ZL-2020
CGCGAGGTAGTGTATGGAGTGTGCTGGTTGAGAGTGCATAAGAGACATGGATGACGACCACGGTGCGACTGTGTGATTGATTGGTTGGTAGGGTGTGCTGGAAAGCGGGAGTGGGTGGGTGGTAGTGTGTGAGTGTGCGGGGAGGGTGGGGAGGTGTGGGGGGCACGGCTGGGAAGTATATTAGGAAAGGCGGTGGAGGATGGGAGGGCGGGGGGGGGGGGGACACAAAGCGCAAAAACATAATTAGAACGTGAGTGGAATGAAAATCGCGGCCGCACTACGATATGCAAAAAGGTATTCTTACTTTTGCCCGGCCGGAAAGAAGCTGTTGGAAAAATTCCGTAGCGAGCTTTTTTAATTACGGCCCTGCGCGATTTACCAAGCCTGAATGGAGCCGCGATGAAATTTCACTTAAGGATGCGCGGCCAGTTTGAAACTCTTTTTCCTTTCTTTTTGCGCAACAAACATAAACTTAGTTCGAATGCGCGTTTTATTGAGTTCGGTAAGACTTGGTTGTTATGCGGTATTAATTCGGCTCTGATATAATATTTTCTAAATAAAAGAATTTTCGCAACATTTTAATCAACATTGTTTGTTATTGAAACTGTTTTAAAAACGATAAAAATATTCAAAGTATTTTATAAACATTGCATCAATATCGAATTTCTATATTTTGAGTTTGTGACTAACGCATTAAAACATTTTGTCGAGAAAAAGTGTAATTGAAAATGTTAAGTTAATTTCAAATTTCTAAATATTTGAGTTTACGAAAATTCATAATGTTCAAATAATTAAGTATTGCAATCTTGCAAAATATAAACAGTATGCACTTTTGCACTTTGCAAAATAATGCAATTTTGTGTAAGTATTATTCACGAAGCAGTTGGAAAATTAATTTGCTTCGTTAAAAAAAAGAAAAAGAAACAAAAATGCAAAAATATTGTTTGCAAAGGTATAACTTCGCAAGTTATGCTTCATTAAGAATTTCATTCGATTGAAAAACGTTCTTGATCAAACGGTTTATGCACGCCCAAATTCCAAGATGTATAAATTGTAGGTCACTTTTGAGGTATATATGAACAGTTTCCGACAGGCTTATTTATCATTCGAAACAGTCACAAAAAATACTCGCGCAGTCTCGGTTGGACGTAAGTTAGGTAAACGCGCTTCAACTCACCTTGACGAGAATAAATCAGGGTGAGGTGTGTACTTTATCTCCGGCTGTTTATGCCGCGTAAAAAGGAAAAAAAGCCAGTTTCCTGATAGCTCACCATTAGACGGCTAGATAACTACGGTATCGAAAGTTCAGGGCTGAATCGATATGACCTCCTCATTGTGCATCCTACTCTTATATATTACCCTTGAAGTGAATGCACGCAACATTGCACTTTGAGGGTCTTTAATGTAGAAATCTGATCCACAGTGACAAAAGTGAAAATATTTCGACGCGACTTTATTTGTCGAGAATGATTTGATATAAGAAAAAGCACTCGGAGAGAAACACTCCTAACATAATAGTATGGTTTTTGGATTGTATGAACGAATAAAAAATTAATTTTTTTGTTGCAGTAAAACTAATCGTATTGTATTTACAGAGTAAGGAGACACCTTTACGGGCTTCGTAAAGCCTTGTAAATACCTATATTCTGACTTGTTTTATTTTTACTGGAATCTCTAACAATCTTGAAATTGTTGCATTTACCGTTTAAAACTATTATTCGCACAATCCATTTCCTCAGTGCAAACGCGACCGCGATTGTTGAGAAAAGTGTATTTACCACTTATTTGTAACAATGCAAAAGCGTCGTTGCGAAAAATTCACCGACTCCGAAAACGTATCATCAATCGTTATTGAGAGCTGAATTAAAAGTTATCGATGAAGCCGCTTGGCAAGAAAAAATTTTGCGCGAACGCTGTTGATTAAGGGAATTATAGTGATGGGAGTGAGAAATTAATAACGGATCTTGAAAGTAAGGATTAATATTAGTTTCGGGCTTTAAAATATGTTTTAAGAACATGATTTTCAGCATTCGTTTTATCAGTATTAAATTCAATAATCCATGGATTAAATTTCGAATATTGATTGTGGGTAATTAAAACGTTAAAATTGTTTTGGTGTAGCAAAAAAGGAATGTAGGTTATAATCTCTACAAAATGATAGCGTAAGTATCATATTCAGTATCTTTTACTATCATTAAAGTATATTGTTCGCAGTTTAAACGTGGGTAGAACCTTCTTTGAACGTTGAATAATGTATTTCAATATCTTTCTACCAAAGGAATAAAAAGTCTACTTTAAATCCATTTCACATATACAATTTAAACGTTAAATTAACATAAAAACAACATTATTTGAACGTTGAATAAAATATAGCAATATAACTCCAGCCAAATGTTGAAAAGGCATATTTTAAGTCTGTTTCACATGCATCTAAAAGATTCACTTTTTATGCATTTTCAAATAAAGAATAGTTGTTTGAAATGCAATACGTATTGCACAATTTCAACGTTGAAACAACGTAATTATTAGGTCGAAGCGACATGGATTTAACGTATCGTTAATTAAATTGAAAATACGGTCTTTATCTGAAGATAAGTAAAATAATTGCCCTTATCTTAAGGAAGACTCTTTTCAAGGTACTTAAGCGAGCGCGGTTTTTCGTGAATCTGATAAAACGGCAAAAGGACTAACAGCGCGCGAAACAAACGCAACGCGGAAGCCCCAAAATGCATTTATCAACGTCGGAATGAATTACTTATTCCACGTGAAGTTGGCGCAACAAACACGTTTTCGTCTAACAAATGGTAAATACGCAAATGGGTTTGCGCCGGTACCAACGGGGTTGACCCGAAAAGCCATCCTCGCAGCTCGGCGGAAGAAATAAAAGTAAAGGCAGCCGACAAAAACGGCCGGGGCGGCCTCATTGATACCAAATGTAAGAATCTTGTTCGAATTCGCCGGCAAATAATGCTCGTTTGCCGAGGACGCGGCGGTTATAAAGGATTCCGGGAGTGAATTTAAATTCCTCAAATACGGGACCGGGCTCAATGGGTATTTGTCGTTCCAGACGAGCCAGTCGCGAAGCTTTAATACGCCCGACGATCGACTCGAGGGGACGAAATTTGAGTTTATTAAATTTTCCGACGGAATTTGACGCTACTTAAGAGGTGCGTGGTGCACGCTCGGGGGTCCTTCGAGTCTCAAGACATTCTTCAACATTTCTCGTTGATTCGATTAAAATCCAGTTTTAATGAGAAATGAATTAAATTGTTTTTTTGTTGCTATCAGATTTAGTAATAAAACCTTGACTTGGTAAACTAAAAGACTTTTCTTTATATACATAATTTATAAGATGATTAAATAGGACTTTCAGATAATTTTATGGTCTGGAGATTGTAAGTTAATTAAATGCAAGTGTCCACTGGAAATTGTCCACTTTATATTTAATAAAATGAGCAATGGTCCAAGAAAATTTGATCAACTTGTCAAACGATTAAACTTTATCTTTTATTTTCGACTTCGGTCGAATCATGTTGTCGAACTATTTGGTAAACATTTGCGTTTAAAACTAGCTGACAGAGTGTAAGTTTTAATGACGGGAATTGTTGTACGGCTGTTTTTCGAGTGCTCGCGAATGTAATTTCGCTGCGTAATACACATACAGTGATTGACACTTCATTTTCAAAATTTGAGCATCCTGACGAAATTACATTGATTACTGGAATAAAGCAACAAACATTGATGAGTAGTTTTCGAATTTTCAAAAACTGATTCAACGACCTGTTTTACAAGCAAATTTATAAATTAGAAAACTTATCTCCAATAATGGTAATTTATAAAAAATTGATTTTTCTTTAATTTGTTTAAACAAATCAAATGTCAGTCACATGTGACCGAGATAATATACGTCTTTTATTTGATATTGAACCGGAAATTCGGTTCAGGCTGCGAATCACAATAATGCTTCGTCCGACCAATCGTGAAATACTATCGAACATCAATTATGAGTAGGCATATCGATTTCGAGGTTAGGTCTGACCTTATCAGTTGATTTAATAATTAACAACTAGAGATGCAGTATCCGTGACGCATTTTCAAGAAAATAATTACTTTTTTCGAAAATTACCTGCATATTTTCAAACAACAATAACGTCAATGATACAATTATTAATAATTACCAAATTTAAAGGGAATCAAAAATCAGTAATGAAAAATTCCTAATCCTAATTCATTTAAACCAACACTGACCAATTAACCCGTTCGAACAAGAACTTTTCCATCCATTACACCATTTTGTTCAAATTTTATCACATTATTCTTTGAAGAAAGCGTCCCGCCACATCGTCAAAGTCAAGACAAATTAATACCGACGGTGACATTTTTTCCCCCAATTCTATTTTCTGCCACTTTATTCGGCAAATCAAATTGAATCAGCCCCAGGTGCTGAAATTCTCATTTAACGCGCCACTTTGAGTCCCCTTTTTACAACATTACAGAATTTCAATCTGCAGTCATTTCAGAATAAAGAGACATTCACTTGCGTAATAATAGACTCGTAAAAAATTATTTATAAAACCTCTACCATCCTTTCTCTTTTCTTTTTTCTGCAAAATAATCCTGAAAATTAGAATTTTACTTTCTACTAATAACGTCATAAATTCTTTGAAAAAAACAAGTGCTTTGAATTCGAACACAAGTTTTTTCAATTGCGATTGAAACGAAACATTCAATTCGACAAGTATTTTATTAAAAACACGTTTTTCACATCATTAAAAAATATTAATTTTTTTCGCTAAAGGGCTTTATTTACCACAAAGACAAGCAATAAACCTAAAAGCCGAAAACTAACACTTTTGAAAACAACTTGGCCGATAAATTTTAAATTAAAAATTTTAATTAATTGTGTAGCGCCACCTGCTTTCGTTTGCCCTTTCCCGTCGACGTATTTATTTTCAAAGCGACTCGCGCACTGAGGATCGAACGCTTATTTCAGGTGGAGCAAGGACTGAAGCTGTACCGGGCTCACAAACAGCAGGCGGCCGTGCGCAAATGGAAAGGAGCTTTGAAGAACATCGGACAACGCGAAGACAAGTTCGCTCTGCTGGGTTACCTTTACCAGGCGTACATGGACTGGGGCAAATATGGGTAAAAGCATTGTTCATCGCCGAGCGCCGTTTGTTATCGGTTTAATTAAGCCGGGTGTATTTTCCGCGGCGCTATCGATTTTCCATGCTCCTCGCATTATTTTGCTTTATCGCGAAATTGTAACGTTCTTTCGGGACGCCCCGGTGTTTCGCTTTGTTCGCGCCAACGAGCTTAATAAGACTGATAAAAGTTGGAAAGGGAAAAATAATATCAGCGGCGGGCTTGTTTTGTATAAACAATTCGACGCCCGCGAAATGTAACAACGGCTTCGTTGTTCCCGGTGATTCGCTTTTACGAACACCAATGTCATTTGACGTATATCGCGGCCGACAATATATTGTTGTGTTTTTTGTTATTTTTCGGTGGGTTTGGTCGATGATTCATGATATTTCGTCGTTTCATCATCTTTTCAAATTGTGTTCATTATTTTTCATCATTTATAGGTTAATTGATTTCGCGATCAATGTAGGCAATGAAAACTGTTTTGAGCTCTTGTACAAATATTGACGATTGTGCATTCGGGACTTGGTACGCTGTCTTCTTGCAATCGGAAGATCTTACGAGCTATTTTTGATGAGCATCGAGATTATAATCAGACGATGAATTATTGTTATGGAACATATTAGGGTAACAGATTTCAATAAATCATTCATAACTGGGGAGTTAACTGGAGCGTTAAAGTCAATATTACAGTTAGCCCGATGTAATACTTGCATATTGCATATGAAAATAATTTCCGAAATATATAAAGTACTGCAAAAATCTTAGGAAAATTTCAATAGTCATTACAATTAACTGAAGAGTAATTTTTAATTTACTGCAATGTTGATAAGAAATTACCATTTTTCATATCATGGTAAACTTTGTATCAAAAAATGAACCAATTTGCTATGAAAATAGCAAAAATGTGTATGAAAAAAAAAGATATATATATCTTTCTTCTACAGTGTACTGTAAACAAAAAGAAATATTAACGTGAAATACACTCACGTTCTTATTAGTAAAATTCCTATTTTTTGAAAAAAAAAGTCCCCGCAGCTATGAGATACGTTAATGTTTTGTCTTGCATTTTCCCAAGTGTAAAGATAACTTTGCAATCGAAAATAGCACTTGGAAAATATGTAAAACAATAATTCCCCATGACAAATCGAAAGCCGAAACATTTTATCCGAATCACCAAGCCGTGTCGAAAGGTCCGTATCCCTTTTCCGGCTTATATTTTCTGAAAGCCATTAAGCGTGTTATCATAATTCCGCGGCCCGACGTCGAATTTTCCGCGCCGGCGTAACAGATTTGTTTCGCGTATAAATAATGCGAAAATGAAATATCGCGCGAGGCAAATCATTTAAATACTTTATGCAGCGCAGATTAAAGTAATATTTTTTCTGTTCCCAGCGACAGTATCGATTTCGGGCACCGGCAGCTATCCATTTCCGAAGAGCTTGATTCGCCGAATATGAGAGCGGAAGCTTATTTAAATTTGGCGAGAGCTCATGAGAGATTGGGGGCTTTGGATAGAGCCTTGGCGTACGCCAGACATAGGTAAGATTTATGGCCGTTATTTCGTTCAATTGCTGCGGTTTAATTTTCCGTCACGTCGTCGTTTAAATTGCGCCGCGCCCGAAGCCGTGATGCTCGGCGCACCAGTCATTGGCGTCGGTCAAATTCTAATTGCCGTTTCGTTGGCCGCGCGGACGCGCTAGCTTTTTTCCCGCCCGAATGCCCCGCCGAAGTTTCGAACGGCTGACTCTCGCTGAACGGAGAGCAATTTTTTACCGATCCGAACATCATCGCTGACTCAGATCTGACATAGTAAAATGGATTTTTCTTGTCTAATTAACGAAATCGCTGCATAAGCTGGAACGACTCATCACGATGATAATCTTCGTTTCATTATTCAAAAAGAAAAACTAATTTATTGCAAGTTACAATCTACGGGTTCTGCGTTTTGAGAAACTTTGGACCGATTGACGTGGACTCACATTTATTGCGAAATTCGCAAAATTTTGAAGCATGTTCCTTAATTTGAAAAAAAAAAAAAAAAAAAACCTTGGACTAAACGATGTAAAATTGTAGTTGAATCGGTATTATTCTATTTGAGAGAACAATTTACATATTTGACTCAACTACCAAATATAGTTGATCTAAGTATATGCTGATTGTGCACACAAACACTCTTCTGGGACTTATGATTGCTTAAATTTTCACTTAGAGTCAGAACAAAAACCTGTTGATAATAACATTCTAATAAATAATTTCTTACCTCGCAATCACAAATAAAGTAACGTAATAATCAAATTACAATTCCCCAGAAAATTGGTACCATGAATTAGTTTCGTAAGAGTTGCTCGTGACGAGAAACGTCTTACGCAACGCGGACACGAGCGCCGTCCATAAACTATATCGAAGTAAATGTAATTAGTATCGTCATCACAAAAACGAGGCAAAAAATTCTGCTCCACGCAATCAGACGTTTCAGTTGTGTGCGAAAGCGTTCGCAAGCCGATGTCATTAGCGTCTGCGAATCACTCTTTACACCAAGAGAATATTTTCCTTTTAGTAAAAAGGATATTACGTGAGTCAATTTTGCTGGTTATTCACAGTTGGTCTTACGTTACTATTCACATCAAAAATATTTAAATTAGATTTAACGTTAGATCAAATTAAATTCAAAATAACATGTTTTATAAAAACATACAAAATACACGTTTTATGTTGAAACGAGAATGCTTTCAAAGTTATCTCTTTGCAATAATACAAGATTTAATCCTAAAGAAATGTGTATAAATAAAGACAAGTTGATTAAATGTAAAAAAAAAAAAAAAAAAATGTCGAATGAAAACGTCGAATGAAAAGTTGACAAAATGTTTTAAATGAGTTGAATTCATCTTTATGTTCGGAAAAGTCCGTTTAAAATTGAAGAAATGAATACATTAAATAAAAAATTATACGGTGCAAGAACGTTTACTTTTTGGTGACTTAATATTTTAAAACTTATATCTCATTAAAAGTCAACTTTACTACTGCTTTACCAAATACAAGCCTATATAAACAAAATTGTAAATCCAAAGATTTTTTTTTTTCCGTGCAGCAAAACTTGACATTCGAACGTGAATTCAACTTGGATTCAACCATTCCACAATCAAAACTCAATCATCCGTCATTCAACCATTTTCTTCCCTTAGAAAGACAGATATACAATACATTTACAGTATATTAAGAAAAAGATAAGATTAACAGATATCATTTTGGAACAAAATTGTAATATTTTCCAATACTGTGATTCCTCCAGCGAAGTCTTTCACAATACTTTACGATAATATTGTAAAACATCCCCCTGAATCACCGAAAGGCCGATTTAGCCCTTATCTGCCGAGCGCGCGCTTTCTCGGTGCGATAACGAGGTTGAAATAAATTCGCAAACTTTTAGCATTCTAATGCTAAAAGATAGCCCGGCTTAAATCAATAACAGATATTGAATTCCTCCGCGTTCGGGGTTATTCCGTTGCGCCGGCATATATCTATTTTAAAAGCAACCTCGGTCTCGTCATCGAAAATTTTAATTGCACGTCGCACGGCAGACCGAGAGGAGTCGCCAACAATAACATTATTCGAGCGCGTAATTTCATCCCCGTAGTCTATTAAACGTATTCTTTTCAGTTTGTACAACGAGTGCGATCAATGTGCAACTGCGGGCCTTGTTCATTTGACGGTCGGTAGAGTACATTTGGAGCTCGCAGGATTTTGTAAAGCCTTGGAAGCTTTTCAAAGAGCGCATAAAATAGCTCATTCCATTCAAGATCCTTCTTTAGAGCTGCAGGTAATTTTACGTGTAGAATTTTTTCCCCCTCTTCTTCCGTCCTCTCCGTTTTCCTTCCACTTTTCTGCCTTCTTTCCTCCTTATCCCTTACTTTCGCTTAGTTTGTAAATAAGATCTGCTGAAACGTCAGCTCCCATTCTCCTAATCTTCAATTCTCCTTTTCTTCCTCCCTCTGTTTCTTCTACTTTTCTTCCCACTTTATGCCACGTGGTCAAAACTTGACGGAAATTGTTCCATAATATGAACTCGAGAGGTTTGATAAAGAAAAATAAATAAGGAGAATGAAAAAAAATATATAAAAAAAGGTAACTGAATTTTTCAGGTATCGTAAGAGATTTGGGAAATAGTTATGGGCGTCGTGAATTTTGCGAGTAAAGTTTTCAAGGAAGAGTGGCAATAATTTTTACGAGCCGGATAAAAATTGCGACGAATAATTGGGGGAGTTTAAAGTGATATCGGCGAGATAAATTATGCGCCGAGCCGGAATTGTACTTCAAATTGAATTCCTGTTTTGCCAGACCTTAACTGCCATCTTTATTTCATTATCTTCTTTTGATGGTCTTAGCTATTCGTCTTTTTCGCCCGCGTTATCGTCATCGGGAAATCATCCCCCCGTTATCTACGTGGTTGTGATTTTTTTGGGAATTTACCGTGAAATTGTCATGCCATTATTTTCGCGTGTAGCGTAGAATTCGCGTGAAATTATTGACTTTGAAAACTTTGATACTATCATTCATTTTTTTTTTTTTTTTTTTTTTTTTTCTTTTGGAAATCGTAAATTTAAACAGAATTTATTGCACTGAATATTATCGATTAAAATAATTAACGCAGTTTCTGAGTTTTGATAAATTTCATTAATAAATGAAAAACCGATAGTTCAAAGTTCGACTCGTAATTTAAAACAAATTGACATGACTGGAAAATTATAGTACATTACTTCAAGATTATTAATTTTAGTTTGCTATAAATTATTGCCTCATTAATTAAGTGGTATTTAATTATGTACACTACTTTATTTGATGAGTCGTATAATTAGCTAAATGTCTCAATTTATAAGATAGCGTAATAGTTTGTACGTGAATAATTTTCATGATGAACTGACAATTTTCTTTCGATCGATTGACTTCATCGATGAATTCCGGCCGAATCAAGCAAAGTCGATTTAAATTTCGCCGATTACTCCCGAGCTTAATTCCGCGTCTCTCGAAATAAATTCCACTCGAGATTACAATGCGAAAGTTACCCCCTCGTTACTATTACATTTTTGTAAATGAAATCGTAAAATATGGAGCGAGGGATTTTTGCGAAACGAGATATTATGTACGATAAACAATACATCATTGAAGGCCTAATTTAAATTCAAAGTCCGATCGAAGCGCGGGGCAATTTCTATTCACAATGCATGTCAGAAAAATCCATAATCCCCGTGAAAAGGAAAATATTTATTCATTTATATAACTCGGCAGCAAAAAGCGCTCGGGCATTTGAAAGCGGAAATAAAATATTGACGGGCGATGTCGACAGCTTCAAGTTAAATAAAATAAATTTTCAATTAAGCATGTCGACGGAATATTATCATCGGCGGATAGTTTCATACATATTTTTATGTACAAATAACCGTGTGTAAAAATATAAATAGCAATTTTTACAGTGTGTTTACATAAATATTTAACATTTAATTAATAAGTTGCAATGCAAATAACATTAAAATTTGAGAAATTAATATGTTTTGGCCATCGAAATGAAATCAAAGGATTTTCATTTCGACGAATAATTACAATTTCATAAACGAGAAAGATATTGCTTAATTAGAAAGTAATACGATAATACAGTAATTATTCGACGGGCTTCGGTATGCGTAACATCAATCTACGTAAACAAAGTTTGAGATTGCCAAATGAAAATCGTTTGTTAATCAATTTATTTGCACGCGGCATCTCTGTTCTGATAATAATTTCTAATAAAAGCGTTCGTCCGATGAAAATGACGTGGCAAAATATTCGATACTTCAAAAATTGCATTTAATTAACAATTAATAATTTATTTGTTATCCTTGTGCAATTGCAAAAACGTGCGACGAGAAATATGACAAAGTGAACAAAAAAAACTTTCAAATAATTCTGACTTCAGTTCGGCGATACGAAAATTTGATAAATCAAAATTCATTTGGAATCAACAAAATTATGTAAAATACCCGGTATTTCATTATGGTTTTTATAACATTATATCAATGTATGCAAATTAATTACCAAGGGCTTTTTAATAATTGTTCATTATTTCATCATTCATCAAATTAAAATTACTTATCTTCGTTATATTATCGTATAAATATTGGAGTATCAGCAAACATTTTAGTTAATTAAGGAATATTTACCAATTAAATGTTAAACTCAAACAACTGAAATGTAACTCTGATGTGTTTATTCAAGTCAGTTATTTATTTATTTATTTAAATTATGATCTGATAAATATTTAAGCTAATTGCGTTTAATCCAAATTCACGTGTAAATTAACGTCTGCAACGATACATTTGCGTAATAAAAAATTTCATAAAAGTATAAACTCAGACAAAATTAAAGTTAATTAAAAAAATGTACGAAAATTGTAGAGATCGTTTCAAATAATATTCATAATTCAGACAGGTTTTTGAATTCTTTATAAATTAAAAAAAAAAAAAAAAAAAAAAAAAAAAAAAAGGAGAAAAAAAAAACAAAACAAAAAAAAATCTTTTTGAGGGAAAATTCCGCGTAAAAAAAAAAAAAAAAAAAAAGAGCTAAAAAAAACATGACTGAAAAGACTAGAAATATAGTGTGGTTAGGGTAGGTCGATGCTGTGTTAGAAGAAGATGTGACGAATGTGTGCGTGGGGGTCGAGAGTGGTGGGGAGCAGAG
>JABFOV010005574.1:0-11854 GCA_022817685.1 Aradophagus sp. ZL-2020
ATATATATAATGTAAAATAATAAATGTAATAAAATAATAAAATAGTTTGATATCTTTAGTTCAATTTTTACTTCTTCTAAAAAGAAAATTAATACAAAAATTAATTACTTCATTTTTGTCGTGCTTATATTAATTTAAGATCCAATTTTTATTTTCGAACGATGAAATTGCATTTTGTTTAAATTTTATTCAAAGCAACTTCGCGAGTTTTTTGCACTTTCCATTTCTATAATATATATATATATATAATCATTTTTTATTGTAATTTTTTTTCGTGTTCACCACGTTTATACCGTGCTTTGTCACTGGTTTCATCAAATACTTTGCAATTTTCGAACATTATTCTTCACCGCTTACCTTTTTTAGTATACGAAAATTATTCGCCATATAAATTTTCATCGTCGACTGGAAAAATCGATGATTTTTCACGATCACGTGTAATCATTCGTGACGCGGCGCGCTTATTTACGATCATATGCAAATATTTGTCATTATGCGCGATTGCCTGCGCGTTACATTTAAGACATAATTGATCGGTGATGGCGGTTAGGGGATTGAGATATTACGCTTTGGACGATAAATCGCCGCTTTTCCGACGGCGATTGCACTTGCGATGGGACCAAAAGTGACATCCCATGTGTCGAATCTCGACTGGGATTTTATTTATCGCTCGACGGAGCACTTCGATGAGGCTGCGAAACGGGGGGAGTTTTCAACGGGATCGCAGTTTGGCTGCAGGAAAAACTCGTTGAAATATGGGCCTATTTGCATCGAAAAAACTCTAGTACATTGCTTAAAATAAGTGGTATTTTACTAGAAAAAATAAACTAGACATAATCACTATTTTCAGTAGCATATTTTGCATATGTTTCAGGAAAATTTTAATATTCCTTTTAATCTTATGATATAACTGGATAATTAGAAATCACTTTACATTTATTTAGAAGTAATTTCCATTTTTTATTCAATTTAATACAATATAATATACTTTTGAATAATTACAACCAAGAAAAACATTTTAAATCGCACTTTCAATATAAAGAACGAAGTACAGTTCTTATCGAGTTCACAATCCATAAAATTTTGTACCCGTACCGTTTCTTCCTGCATAAATTCGAATTTCTCTCATTTGACTAAACATTTGTCACTGTATCACTAATACCTTATTAAATTTCATCTGCGATCGGTCTCGAACGATCGATCTTACCAAAACACAATCTCCCAGATAAATCGCGACGTGTGAACAAAAAACGTGAACGGTTTCCCGTTCGGTTGTCTACTAATTTCAATATTACATGACCCCGGAACAGTTTCAGCAACCGAGATGAAAGTCGCGCCCAGCCGTCAACGTGCAATCGACGTCGATATAATCTGTATCATGCATTATTAAACGCACCCGCGTGTAAAGCATGGAACCCGAGACCTCCATCGATTTCGAGCAGATCACACGGAGAAAAAAAAGTTTGCTGCCGCTGCTACATTAATTGTTAGTAAATCAGCATAATAATAC
This sequence comes from Aradophagus sp. ZL-2020, assembly GCA_022817685.1. NCBI lineage: Eukaryota > Metazoa > Arthropoda > Insecta > Hymenoptera > Scelionidae > Aradophagus > Aradophagus sp. ZL-2020. Next base: position 1,511 of record JABFOV010005574.1, read on the forward strand.
GAAACTGTTTTGCAAGTCTGAAGTTTACCTTCAGCCACGACAATAGGCCTGACGTGACATTATACCTTGGTAAAAACGCGTTTCGAAATTGTCATGGAAATAATTTATAATTTTGCCAATACGAACAATTGAATGGAGTTGGAAATTTCGAATTGAATATCTGTCTGTAACTTGGCTGCAAAAACTCAGTGTTTTGACCATGTTTGAAATATGTTTAAAATAAAACACTTAAACATTTTCCATATACTTTAAAACACTAAAGACATTTTTAGCTGTTTTAAGTTTGTTTTAAAATAAAATCCGTATGTTTTCTATATCACTTAACATGCAGCCTATGAAATATGTGAAAGTATTCAGAATAGTGGACCATTGTGTTTTATATTAAAATACTTGTTTTTGCAGTGTTTATGGGAAAATACGTTTTTTATTTTTATAATTTTCACACCATATTTATTATTTAAAACTGGGAATTTAGAATCAATATGTTGAATTTCGAGTCTCAAATTAAAGTCTTATGTGTTAAGAGTGTTATAAAAGTATATAATACTAAAGTCATCTTTCTGAAAATTGCTTATACAATAATAAGTATTTGAAAAACGCAGCTTTTATTTTTTGAATCCCATCAACTTTATCTTTGAAATTAAGACACCTACGTTAATGCTAACGCAAAAAGATATAGATGCCATGTTTTTCACAAGTTTCACTGCATTACATATATCTAGACAGGAATATTTCGCCTGACGTGAACATCTTTTCACAGAAATCCGGGCGCCTGGTTTCCGCGTCCGCATCTTTCGGCATCGCAGCCGTTTATTAAGCGGCTTTAGCGCGTAGGACGAAATGAATTCGGTGGCGGTATCGCGGACTGCGATCTCATTTCTCGCGCCGGCATAATTTTCCCCGTCGACGGCTGTTGGGCAACGGCATTTTTCCCGCGCTCGAGCGGCGCGCCGCTGGAAAACCGCGGCGCGGCAAAAACGCGCCCGAGCACAAACAAACGCGATTATCGCCGTGGACCAGTTGGAAATTAATTACAAACACGCACGTTGCCGCAATTACAATTGGCGCTGACGCTCACGTGGAAAGTTCTTCAATGCTCTCATGACACGCATGGCTGCGCCAAATGATTCGCACGATACCTTCGCCCCGTTATATTTTATCGGCCGGCGTTTTTCTCGCTTTTTACTCGCCGAGAATTATCGGCGTTTCGGCCATTGTGCCACCAATTGATCTTGATACGCGAGTGAAATTGAATGTTATGATTTCAATCGATAGACATCTGTTGCCATGATTAATTGCATATTAATTTCGTTTCTTTGTTAGATCACTTTATTATCGAATTCGGCTTGATTAATTGCTTCGTGACTGCAATCTTAGAACGCTAATTCTGACGTTGGACGTGGATTCTTGACTGCGTGGAATGTGGCTCGATGTTTTGTTGAGATTAATGAAGTTTGGTAGTAGAATGCCGTGATAAATGATTATCTTGAGGGAGAATGTTGTGATTCTGTTTTTCAAATGCAAGCACGGGGATGGTTTCTTGAGAAAGTGATAAGTAATAGTGAAGTTATGTTTCATAATGTTTGATTAGACAGATCCATGTGAATGTTTCAATTATTTGTTGTTTGAACATTGGATAACAAACTTTTCGAATTTTTTATTTGATTTTGATTATTTTGAATAATTTTATTCTACACGTATAAAGTTTGTCACGTAGTTAACGCCAAGAGACAAAATATAAATATAAAAAAATTGAAGGTTCGATTATAAGACTAAAATTTTACTCAGATCTTATTCTTTTAGTTTTCCTATTCCTTAGAATTATTAATCTACCAAGTGCACTCAAGAAAGCGTTATACTTTCAAACAATTACGTTGACAATATCACTTGCATCAACATACAAAACGTTACACCGAACTTATAAGTGCATTAAAACGCGTTTCCCTTGCCTTTACTTTAAACCCCGCATGACTCGCCTTTTTTCACCGATGCGGCAGATAATTTGAACCGGCTTGCAGCGAGGATGGACATCCCGTTTATAAATGGAGCATAGAGCGCCGTGGCGCAAACGTTACCGGTCGATGTTAGATACGCGACAGTAAGCGGATGATAATCGTGCCTACTTTGAAGACAGAGCGGTCGTTACCCAGACTAAGTGCTTTGTCTTCGCGGATACAATAAATGCTACGTAGTTTCCCGTACGATAGGCCGACAGTAAGACAGTTTGTAATGCCTGGCCACCGTGTTCAGTTGAAAATTCTGCAGTGTCACCGTTTCGCTATCACAAGTGTCACACATTAAAAAGAAATTAAGCCGTTACTTGGTGAGACGTTGAGCATGGGATAAAGAGGTGCGAACAAGAGTGGAACTGAAAATTAAGAGGATCTGATTTGAAAGTTGAAAGATAGAGGGAAACCTGTCACGATGGGTAGTTGGAAAGATAGTCTACTCGGTAGTAAATTTTGTACGTGAGAAATTCATTTCAAATTTTAGGTCTATTAAGAATATGGATTCGGATATGGTATACTTTATTCATTTTCATTCAGTTAAATAACTGTTAAGACAAAATTCTTCAACTTTCATTTTTTAAATCATGTATACAATTCTATGTATAGATAATTAAATTGTTTTAGTGGACAGGTAGTAGAAAGTCTGATTAATCCATCTACAAAATTCAAGACGATTAAAATTTTGTAGAAATAGTACGAAAGCTACTTGAAAAGAACTCTGCGCATAACGAAATTCTCAAAATTATTGTACTTCAATAGTACGGTACGTTTAGATAACCACCTTAATCTAGATCTTATACTCGTAGGAGGTTAATATCCTCCTCATTGCTTACCCAAACGCGTTGTACATATTGAGCGACCCAATCAGAGATCATCAGACTCCTTTGTTTTCGCGAACCACACTGTCGTCTTGGAAAAACAAGGCTGAAAGCGCAACAATTGTCGGTTGATTACGAAAACGCTGACCTCTACGTAACTAGGCGTTTTTCGATCAGATCCATATCGGGTCCTGCTTGACGTGCGATATGCTCGCCAATGAATAATTTACCAGGCCGCTGAATATCGTGCTCGATTAACCCAAGGTCCTGCGCGAGAGTTATTACACAGACAAGCTTATCGACGGACATCGGAAATCGCTGGCTTCTCGCTTGTTCGTAATTGTGCGGCCGACTTATGGCGATTGTTAACGACAGATTAAAACACTTGTTAATAAAGGCTTATCGGTGACAAATTATAGAGTCGCTGAGCGGCGAGTTATTGGGTTGGGATTAATTCTGATCATCTGGCTGGGGAATTGCCATGTTGAGGCAAAAGTTTTCATTGATTTATCAAACGTCAAAAGACCGAATGTTAGTGTTAAAAAGAAATTCATCTTTAAATCTTGTTTAAAGAATTGTATTTGAAAATAGATCAATTAAATGACTGGAAGGAAACTTCTTAACTCCAAATGGTAATGAAGAACTCCCAGTGAACTTTCAATTAAAAATCACTATTCCTCCTTCATGTCGGTGGTCTTTTTTTTCAGCTATTCAATTGTTTAAGGGGATAAATAATCTTCTTCAAGAAAATTCAATATTTCTCATTATTATTTTGTTTTAACAATGTTACACTCAAAGAAAATTGTGACAAGTTGAACCATCAGATACTTCCATAAGTGCGTTAATCAGACTGTATTTCAGAATCGCGTTTCCTTGAATTCTGAATCGACTTCGGAGAAAGATCGTTCTTTGTAAAACAAGCCATGTTCCGCAGAGAAAGCATTCCCTTAATTTGTACTAATGGAGAGATCGCGATATTCTGGTGCAGTAACTCGAGTTAATATAAAGTTATTAGTTTAACAGCCATTTCCTCGGCTTCGGATCGATCGTTTTTCCGAGCCTAATGGGCCTTATTAATCTCCCCACCCCGGAGCAATTCGTTTACGAATAGCGACGATTTATAACGATACCACAAGAGACGGCAATTTGCGGCGTTTTTACGCGCGTTATAATTTTCAGACATCGTTTAAGCGATATTTATTCGCGGATCGAGCCGATGCGACAGCCGTAATTAATACGAGCGCTTTTTAACGACGAGCTAGGCCACGACCATAAAAATTCAACGGCCTTTACTTTATCATTTCGAATAATGGTAAATCATTTTAAAGGCGTGTTTGCGCTCAATCATTTCGGTAACTTTGCGATGTTCATCTGTCCAAAGTCGTTCAGTAACGCTGCTTTTTTGCCAAAAAGAAGCAAGTGCCTTCAAATAGAGCATATTTCTACATTTTTCAATGCAAGATCCTTGTAATATTATATTGTATTAAAAAGTTTGCATTTTTTTGCAACAAATTCAAACTGAAATGAATTTCGCGAAGCGTCTTTACTATAAAAATAAAATAAAATATTATCCACGAATTTTCTATTTGTCGATACCACGTTTCATTACTGACTTCGATCAATGTCCTATTTCATCGAACCAGAGTCGCTGTCGCGCCGTTATCGCGTCATTATTACGTCATTATCGTCGCAACGGTTGGACGTCGCGGCCTGACCCGCCGACAAATTACAACGCAAATTGGGCCATTAATCGGCCGGCCATTAAAGGAGCCCGGGTTTAATGAGCCCGAAGTTCATTTGGCGCGCGAAATGCCGTTTATATAATGAAAAAGCTCGTAAATCTAAAACGCGTAAGAGGCCTTGTTTTTATTCCGGCTGAACTTTATGGCGCGGCGTAAACGCGCGGCGCGTTATTGTGCGAGATAACAGCCGGCTAAAATACACTTTCACATTCCACGGCGCGCGGCTCGCAGGAAGCCATTTGCCGGCAGTCTTTATTGCCGAAGTTTAATTGTCAGGGTTACACCTGGCGGATCCGTATTTGGTCCTGGCAGCGTCGCATTTGTCAAGGATCCGTGCGCCCACTCCCTCGCGCGCTCATGTAACGGCCGAGCGACGCCCCGCCACCTTTCGAAAGGTTGTGGAAATGAAGTATAAATGATTACGCGAATGTGAAATTAATTTGCGATTTTTATCTAACGCGCTTGCAACATCGCCTGGAAGAAATATGGATCGAATTCCGGCCGGGGAATATGACGTAAAAAGAATTTACCGTACTACTTAACGAATTAGCGAGGGCTCCGGGGGCATTAATTGAAATCGCTCGTTTCTTTATCGCTCGTGGTCGCCGATGTTGAGTCTGAGTTATGACGAATAAAATGGGATTTTTATTTCGTGGTTACAAGTTGAGTCATTATTGAAAACAAGTCATTGGGAGAAGTAATTATTTCTTTATTGATACAAGTTGTGTGGAGAAAAATCGTATTTTTATATTCTACATAATATTTGTTTGATATTACATTATAAATTTATTATGCGAGAGGTGAACATCAACAATGTTTAACAGCTGTTAAATAATGTGCAATCTTTGTTATAATTTTTACAAATGTAACAAAACAAATTAGGAAAAATGCAATTTCTCATCAATATTCTTTATTTATGTGTTATAGATATCATTTTGAATTATCAAACTATAATTGCAGTTCATTTGAAACGCAAATTTTAAATTTATGTACACGAAAAATTAAAATTTTTCCTCGACTTTGAAAAATTTCGACTAAATGTTGTTGTTACCTAGTTCAGTTTAATCATACCAATTTATCAAACACTTTGCATCAAAATTATACAAACGTTTTTCAGGCAACTTCTAGCAAGTTAACGATCATAAGGTTTCTCACTTCGCTTGACTTCTTCGACCCCTTAACGAGCCTACTGTTTAATGCGCGCGTTCGCTTCCTCCTCGGCGCGAAGAAGTGTCATTTGAATTGCACAGCACAACGACAATTATCTGTAAACCAGCATAAGAGAGTAAATATTCATAATTCAAACGTTAATGTCAACCCGCGTCCTTTTTACCATCGATTACACCATTTGTGCGCGCAATCGGAAAAGAAAGGGGAAAAATTAATTAGCCGACGCTTGATTGGCCGTGGCGTAAAAGTGGAAAAAATCGCTTTATTTATGGCGCGCTTAATAATACGTCAAATGATTTGTAAGGACTTATAACATTCCCAGTTGCGCCGCTTTTATCGGACCGCAACACTTTTTGCAATTGTGCGCGACGGTAGTCGGCACGTAGGCGTCGATGTATTCATTAATTCTAATACCTTTCAGCGTGGCTTTGCTTTATGGGACGCTGATGTGAGAACGTTGACACGGACATTTTTATTAATCGAATCTCTTTTAATGCAAATTACCCGCTGTAAATTGTTCCCTCGATGATCCATCATCGCGAAAATTTCATTGACAAGTATTGTTTCGTTGACGGAGGAAAAGGTTAAAAGTTACAGCAATTAACCATTAAATAAACACATGGATTTGGAAAACCCGAGCGACAAAAGGCCGTATTTTGGTGAAAAACATTTAGTCGTTTAAGTATAATGAAATATAATAACATTATTAGGAAAATAATTTCATAAAATATTTAAAAAATTCATTGAATTGAAATTACATCTTTCAAAATCTGTAATAAAATTTATAGTAAAAACAAAAACTCTTATTACAATGGTCGCATTTACAAACCTCTGATGTCCTCATTTCCATACTATTTCACCACGCTTAAAAATTAACTTTTTTCTCGCAAAAAGTCCGAGCAATTAATAAATTAATCTTATCTGTCGTTGCAACATTCTTAATCCATAATGATCGTTAAACGACATTGAAAAGCGGACTTGTCTAATGCGACGTTAAACCGAGAAAGCCAACGCCGTCCTCTTTCCCGCGCGTGATTTACGGTACGCTTTTTCAAACTATTTTCGAAATCCGCGCTCGATCGCGAGCCTAGGAAATAAACCTGCTTCGGCGGGAAATTAATTGACGATCGAATTGATTTGACTCCGCTGCGGAGTAAATTAAGCCGCGCTATCTGTCATCAAACGATGAACTCATCTGTCGATTTTTTCACGCGGCTGTTTAACACGACTACCATTTCGCATGCGGCTTGGCGTTATAAATCGAATCGGTTATCGCCATAGACGATCTACGGTTCACCGAGCAGTCATGCACTCGCATATCACTTTGGATCCGAAGCGCTTGGGTTGTGCGATGTTTATGCTTTTGCCGGACACAACAAATTTGCGTTATTTAACTGATATAAGAAGGTCGATTGATTCAATATCGATTAATCACAGAAACTGAACAGCAAAAATTGGAATCGTTAAATAAAACTGTTTGCTATTTGGTTAAAAATGCTTTAAATATTTATAATGAAATTTTGTTTTTATTTAATTTGAAATTTCAATTGCCGAACGAAAAAATTGGACGTTATAAATAAAAATAATATTATGAAATATCGTCGTTAAGAAAATACAAAAAATTCATAATGAATCATCATCATTTTTATACTTGACGCGTTGCTTGAAAAGACAACAAATTCGTTAATAGTATATTTTACAAGCAAAAGAGTTTTTGAGTTGAAGGATTACAGATATAAAAAAATTATTTTTACATGAGTGTGATACATTGGTATTACTTGCCTTCGGCTCGTGATGTCAACATAATTTATTTTCGAGTCAGAAAAATATTCAGAAAAATATCTTTAATCGTATCCCCAAATGACCAGATGTTTTTGGACATTCATGTTATGCACTGATATATACATCAGACCCACAAGTTAGTGTTTACAGATTTACAATGAAAGAATTATTGATAGGGGATAATTTTTTGATTATAAAGAATGTATAAAATAATTAAATGATGAAGGAAATACTATTTTTTTCATAAAAAAAATCATTACGATTTTTCAATAATTATTTTATTGAAATAATAATAATAATAATAACAATAATAATAATAATAATAATAATAATAATAATTTTTTACTAGATGTACAGTGTTTTTATTTAATGTACAATGTTTATGGTTTTACAGTACTCAAATAAACTTACGTTGCATGATACAAGTGATAAAACGAGATCGGTCAACTCGAAATCGATCAATCATAGAAACCAAATAGTAAAAATCAGAATCGTCGACGTGTTGCCGTTTAATTAATGCAGTATTGCGTGGACACTGGCATTTTTAATAATTTGTCATTACCAAGTAATACGCTGAATAAAATAGTCTGATTGGAATGAGTAAATCTTAGTTGCAGAAAATAAATTTCATATTTACGATTAAAAAATAAATATAATTAACTCGAGAAAGTTTGAGTCGACTCGAATATTAATTTGTTGTTGAATCATGTAATTCCGGAGCATTAGGAACTTAGTTCGATATAAATTAAAGTTTAAAATTCCATTTAAATCATTTTATTAATTGAGGAAAAGAAATTACAATGTTTGAAATCAGAATTGCATCGATTTCGACTTCGGAAAATTAATTTGCTAAGTATTGAATTACACGATAAATAATTTCTATTTTGACTTTGATTTTCCAATGAAGATTTAATAATTCTATGAAAATCCATATAACATATTTCAGTAGATGAATCATTTATATCAATTAGATAATTTTGTTTTAAATTGAACAGTCTTTCAATTAGTCTGCACGCAGAAAAATGTATCAGTTAATTTTCCTAGAAATTTGGTAAAGTGACATAAAAAATTACTATACTAATTTTTTTCAATAAATTTATAAGAAAAAACTGTATAGTTCCTACGGTTTGCGCCTTAACTGAGAAAAAAACTTAACGAAATACATAACGGAAATATAAACCACTTGTAACCAATGAAAATAATTATTATTACGAACCATATTTCATTACACCGGCAATTTTTCACGAAAATATTGAAAACTCTCAGTTAACGCGTTATTTCCTGAAACTGCCGATTGCCACCATTAAGTGTCCGATCGCTTTTCGCTCAAAGTCGATCGAATTTTCGTAAAAATTCTATGACGCAGCAATTGCCGTTTAAAATCGGCGCAATTTCATCGCTTCCGCGGCATTAGCCCTTTTTTCCATCTCTGATCGCGCACATTTCTCGCGAGCCATACGCCCCGACGAACCTAACAGCAATTTTAATTTGCGGGAACGAAAAAGTGGATAAAATTGTGGCTTTCAATTTCGCGATAGAGAAACGTAATAAAAGGGAAACTGGAGGAACGAAAGCGAAAGAAAGAAAGCGGAATCACGTTAATTGCCGGGGAATCGGCGGTCTGACCTTCACGTGACCTTCTTAACCCAATGACCTCCAAGCATCCATCCCGGATCGTGGTACAACGCCGACTACGTGTACGTTCGGCGCGCGGAGATGACGGAATGTTTCCTGGCAAAAATGGATAGGATAACACCAAAAGCAGCTGCACTCGGGACGAGACTTAATGTACGGTTTTGCTTTAAGTTTGACGTGATATACACTGATTGGACATCGTAATTGCTACGAGGGGCTTGCACTCTTTTATTTGTTTTGTACGTTCTTTAATGAAAATGAAACAAAGTTTCAGCCTGGCTTTAACTTTTGCATGCGTTCTACTTTGAACGATAGCTGGCTCTGCAATATTATAGTTAACTTTTTTTTCAACAAAATGATATATAAAAAAATGGAATTGAAGTAAACGTGAGTTGTAATTAAAGGCGATCTGCATCGCAGTCTGCATTTTTATTTCCGTTAGTTTAATAATTTCTGATAGTTACAGAGATTTTTTTACTCTATATTTTTGAAAATAGAGCACAACTTACATTAAAAAAAAGAACCAGAAAATTTAGAGAGATCAAGAATTTGTTACGGTTGAAATACCTTTTATTCATGTAAATGATAATTCTTGTAAACTTTACTACTTTTTTTACCGAGTACGATTAAATAGGTAATTATTGATTAACAATTATTACTATAAAAGTTATTTTTTATTTCATATTTTCGTTAAATGTTACACATGTGAACATTTACATACATTTTGAATGTATGTAGTAATCCTGATACATAAAAACCATATCTTAATACTTTGATAATAAAATTATGTAATCTAAACGATTTATCATATTAAGATGCAATTTAAATCACATTTCAAAACGAACGTATAATTAGATAATATTTTGTTGTCGATATAATACGAATTAATTCATATATTTTGAATATTGATATATTCTACTATATGATTGAACCAAAATAAAATGAAAAAACTTTATTATTTGCCAATAAATTCTATTAAAAAAAAAAAACAATTAAACAAAAAAAAATTTTTTAAAGAAAGATAAGTTAGTTTTTATTAAAATATTTGCCCCATTTTTCAAAAAACACCGTTTCCCCTTTTTAATATATTGTTCTTCCGCTTCCTTTTTTACTCCTCTCACCCACCCCCCAGCCCACCCCACTCGCCGTCCGCGTCTTTCTCGTTATAAAAAAGAAACACAACGTCAA
>JABFOV010005575.1:0-11853 GCA_022817685.1 Aradophagus sp. ZL-2020
GTTGACTGTTGCAGCAGCGGCCCCTATCGTGTTTCTCGGTGCCAACTCAAATAACGCTATCTTCCTGTCATTCGACCGATCCGGCTCGATCGCCGACCCGACGCGCAAGGAAATATACCGTTTCTGCGCCGGGCTGCCCCTTTTTTTCCGCCTCGCCGAATTTTTATTTACTCGTATTTTTTATCAACCGATATTTAATAAGATCCTCAAACGATTGAATCCATTTCAGGACCGAGTGTGTTGTTTTACCAAAGGTGGATTGTTTTTTATAAAATATTTTATAGTAAATAAGTCGAATAATTTTAAATAATAATTGTATTTTGAAAGTATATAATTTTTAATATTTGCAAAACGTGGGGAGTGTGAAGCTTCGATAGTACGATTGTTATATGGTGAACAAAGGTATCGGGATATGGACGAGGTTTATTTTTGCGAATCATAATTCTCGGCAAAGTGATTGATACTCGTGGAACGGCTGCTATAACAACAAGAAATGAATGAGTGGAAGGCTGCTATCACGGCGGCTATTTATAGCGCGCGAAGAGGCTGCGAGGCATTTTGTGGCTGGTTTTCAAGTTCGCGAACTCTGGCTCGGTCGTTGGCATTCATTGATTAAAGGCAGCCAAGCGGGCCTTGCGCGCGGCTCTTTTCTCATTGTGTAAAGGTCTTCGGCGACAGCCGAGTCACGACGACGAGCACGATGCAAGCGACGTTCCGCTCGAGTATCCGCGACTCCGTTGCTCGCGATAATGCACGCTCCCGATCCACGGTTTTCAGTGGAATTCACCGCCCGCAATGCCTTACCGGGGCCATTAGTTGGGCCAATTTATCGCCCCGCCAATCCACGACCATTTTCCTCTTGAGAAATTGAACGGTTCCAGTGTTTGCCGGCTGAAATCGTGGCCCTGGCCCGCGGATTCAGTCAGTTGACTTACCAGGGTGGCCACTTTCTGGAAAATTTGGAAAACCTGGAAAAGTCAGGGAATTTTACCAGAAATCAGGGAAAATTAAAAAGGTTAATTACAAATCATTAAAATGACACAAATAACTAAAATTACGTCCACTAATTTTTCATATCTCATTTCGCTTCATTTTTATATATATAAAAAAATGAAAACCTGGAACAGTCAGGGAATTTTGTTTTATAAAAATAGTGATTACCCTGGTTGCAGTGCAAATTGTCTTACATGGCCTTAACAAAAACTTGCCTCGTTCTTCACTTGATTTGATATTCATGATATCGTGTCAATAATTGTCGTCGTCTTTATAAGCTAAACTGTAGTCATCGAAAAAGAATTTCTTGTTAATATTGTGGTAGCGGTTCACACAAATTCACCATACAAGTTTTTATAACTTATGCGAGTTAATTTTTACACCGCAGTGTAAAAACTAGTGTATTATTTCAAGACGTTTTTGTACTCGCATCGAAAACGTTTAGAAGTGTTTCAAATTTTAACTTATCTTTTTAAAATAGTAAGCACTATTTAGTGTGTTAAAAGTGGGTACAAGTAAAACACCATTTTTTGCAGTGCTTGCATGCTCAAAACGTTGCATTGTGAAAAAGCTTAGAATATTATTACAAGGAACCATTAATTATCAGTATAATTTTAAAATACATTTAAAATTTCATAAAGATTCTGTAAATTTCGTTTTTTAAAGTCATAATTTGATTTGTGGGAAATTGGAAAATTTGAGAAACGGTTAGTTACCAATAAAGTAAAAGTTCGAATGTTATGATATTATTGAAATGTCTGGTCGTAGATTTATTCATTTTACTTTAGTTGCCAAATATACTTTTTTTTCAATGAAGCTATAGTACGGTTTGTGCAAATTTTATGCATATATTACAGTATTACGTTTCTTATGATCGCATTGACGAAATAACTGAAAGTATAAAATAAGTTTTAATGAAATTTTTTTATGGCGTCAAAAATCACAACAAAGATTTTCGCGTTAAAAAAAAGTTTATTCGTCTCAGTGTGACCCCAAGATAATCTTATCTTGTATTTAAAATGACTCCGATATGATTTTAAATCCTCTTCTACAATGCTTTGAAAAAGTTGAAATGTTCTACAAATAACTTAATTTTTATCTTAGGTATCTCAATCACAAGATTTTGTGTTGAAAATAAAATACAAGCCCGTATATGTGCAGGAAGTTTTCAACGTTTATTTTCGACAAATTTCATAAATTTTCAATCAAAAAAGATATATTTTTAAATAAGAAAGTAAACGAATAAATTAGTTGTTTTATTTTATATCGCGCTGATATAAATTTAAGTTCTGATTTTGCTTATCGATGGACGAAATGATATTTTATTAAAAATTCGTTGTAAATAAACGTTGCAAACTTGTTGCACATGCACGTATGATAATTTTTATGATTTTTTTCCTTCAATGCTTATTCACTCATGCAGAAATATATGGCTACTTATTCTCAGACGATTAATATACTTAATTATCGTTCTAATGGTAATGGAAATATATCGTCGAATTTTATGAGATTAACGGTTAAGCAAAGACTGCAATGCAAATTTGAACAGTAAAGTAATTATGTTTGTTTGGTAAATGTTGACGAGCTGAACAATCGATTTAGAGTCGAGCGTTCTTCTCTCACTATTTGATATTTTTTCAACAAGTAAAAGGTTTCGATCAAATTTTTTGAACAAAAAGAAAAAAAAAAGCGACAGGCAATCTCTTGAAAACGTGTTCCTTAAACATTATAAAATTGATCGAATGAATAGGATATGATAAAAATATTATTTTCTGTACTAAAATGTTACTTGAAATTTACTTAAAATCTTACTCAAACAATACTTAAAACATTACTAAAAATTACTTAAAATGATATTGAAAACAAAAATTTGTTTTGAGCAAACAACAAAAATGTCGTTGAACACAAGAATACAATGTTGCTATTATTTAACTTGACATGCAATTAATCAAAACTTAATAATCAAAAGTATTGTACAAATAACTCGAGTTTCCTATTTTGACAAACTGTATTTCCAATTTAAATAAAAATTTGATTACATTAGCGAAATTCTCACAAGTTGTCGCGTTTTGACGAATGCTATTTGATTTTTCTCCGTAAAGGGACTGTGAAATACATGTGAATGGATTGCACGGCAATCGCGTTAAAAAGCGGCGAAATGTACGTTTCGTTGAATCTCAGTGCCTCTCGAAGTCACAACGAGCTGTCCTTGCGCCGTGCCCCCTCGGCTCGCCGTCGCTTTGCTGTCCGTTCGGTCGTTGTTTCTTTTCATTCGCGTCGCCTCCCCGGCCGGGAGATCTATCTTCCGGACGGATCTCCCGGCGTGGCCCAGCCTGCGGCCCCCGTCCTGTCGCTTTCATTTCGAATCGCGAAACAATGCGCGACCGACGCGGGCTATACTTTGCACGCGAATCCCCTGCGAAATACAAATCACGAGCCCGCGGCTCGACACCACCGATCGCTAACAAATCGGCGAGTCTTTTGTGGAATGTCAAGTGGCCGTGGACAATAATTTCAGCCTAACTCCAGTTTTTCGGCGTTCCCGATTTTTGAAACGTGAACAAACAAACATTTGTTCAATCACCTTCTTGGAAATTACAATATGACAATGACGTTATACGAAACGAAAATTGAGAATCCTGTTTTGGACATGTCTGATGTTTTGAAATATTAATTAAATATTAAAAAAAAATTACGGATAAATAATTTTTATTCATCTTGAAAGTCCCGTGTTCGTGATTCGAGTACAAGTCAATCGAAAGGAACGGAAAATCTATAAATATATAAATGCTGATAATTTGGTTGTAATATTGTAAAAGCTTGTTATACTAAGATAATATTTAAATTATATTATTACGATTCTATAAACGTTGTTACATAAATATAATAAAAACTGCTAGGAAAATGTTTCAATTTTGCGCATTTCAGTTATAAGAAATGTATATTTAGGCTATTGTAAAAAGTCACTTTATCAGCTTCTGTGTACAAACAGGCTTCTGCAAATAAAAAGTGATTGTTAAAGCAATAAATATTCAACGTGCAAGGCACAATGATAATGGCGCGAGGATCATAGTTTCGCGAGAGAAACAAAAATACGAGATCTCGTTTGTTCCGTCGTTCTTGTACTATTCAGCATCATTGTCGATATAAACTTGAGTATTTGTTCGTTTAACGATCACTTTTTTCCCATGTAATCAAATTACAGACGTTGAAAGTTGATCGTAATTTTATTGCAACGTTAGTTGCCGAATAAAAAAGAAACTTTTTTAAGCGAATGACAAAACTACTTTAATCAGCATCAGGTGGTGGCGAATGAAGCAGGTAGTGATGAAGAGTACTTAATGACGAATAATCCTGGGAATACGATCGACGAAACACGATCACAAGTTTCGCAGTTTGGCGAACATGGTGGCTGCATTTTCAGAGCTCCGGAACTTGATTCTCAGACAAAAGTTTCAAACCAAAGCATTGCGGGAGGGTTCGTTACAACTTTTTCAACTGATTTTCTTTTCAACTTGTTCGAGCTTAGCTAGCTTGTAATTCATTCAACAAATATTATTATTCACTTAAATGAACTTAAACTCTTCAAACAAGGTAACAATCAATAAAGAGCAGCGATTGATACTCAATTATTGAACGGAATTTCACGGCGTCCAAAATTGGCGGTCCACAATTACGTTCTACTAATTCGGAAACAATTTCATTTTGCATGAATTCAATATTTTTATGCCTAGTAAAAAGTTTTGGTGAATTAATAAAAAAATTCATTCGGCAATTTGAGTACTTGAAACAATTTTTTTCTCTGCGTCTTTTAATTTTTAAAAATATTAAATCAACTAAAATGCATACCGTTGTATGACTTTAATACAATTCTAATATTGTATACCTTTTTTTTTTTAGAAACGTTGCTTTCAAACACTGAAAATGTTTCTTTTTTGAAACATAAAATTGTAAACGTGAAAAATGTTTTGAAACGTATATTTGATATTGTATTCCAAGTGTTTCCATATTATGTATTCTAATTTCGAATCTACCGTTGATTTAAATATATTTCTAAATTTCAACCGTGGGTACATTTTATTCGAAAAGCTAAGTTAGTTATATTATTACATTGTTCCACATAATTAATCAATAATGCATACTCTGCTGTTAATTTTTTCTTGAGTTAGTCAAGTTTTCGTAAATGAAATATTTTCTTTGGCATTAACTGCGATGGAAAACGAAAATCTTCTCCAATGTTGAACTCCGTTCCCTAGTAGAAATTTCTAGGGCATTAACTGGAATGCAACGCAAGGCCCTTGTAAGGTGACGTCGCCTTATGGTGGCCTTACGAATGCCTTGCGTTGCATTCCGATTAGTGGCTTATAAATTTCTACTACACTGAAAAAAATTACAGTGTGCACAATCAGCATATGGTTGGCTCAACTAAATTCATAGTTGAATACGGCCAACTATATTCCATAGTTGAACCAACTATGTAAATTGTTCTTTTAATTAGCAGATTGTCAATTGAACTAAAATTAAGCTACTCTAACCAAAATGTGTAGTTTATTCAATAATTTTACACCGAGAGAAAAGACGTTTCAAGTATTACAACCTTTTATATTAAAAGTGTTGTAAGTCAGCATTATCTGAATATTCAAAACTCATATTTTAAAAGTTCCTACAATTTGTATTAACAGTTTTCATAATAAGTTGTAAACTTTTCAATAGTAGTAAAATTGAAAAAGTAAGTATCAAATATTTGAATAATGCTGACATACAACACTTTTAACATGAAACGTTGTAATTTTTAAAACGACTTTGCCCTCCGTGTAGCAACTATTACAGTTGGTAGAGCTAGACATTTGTCTGTCGGTGTAGGGTTGTAACTGGCGATAAAATGTTGGCGATAGATTTGGAGACGAGTGACCTCGGCGGGTCGCGGGCGCGCGCTTGCAAGCTACGCTCCTGCCGGCCGGCAGACATCGCTATGCCTCGCTCTTCGTCTCGTTCGTCTTGCCATCGGCCGCGTTTTTGTTGCTCGTGGCGGCCTCTCCTGCGCGTTGCTCGGCCCCGGCCTCACGGCTACTTAGTGCTTGCCCTGCGAACCCTGGTCGTTCCTTTTTCAGCCTTTTGCATTCCGCGAGCCATGAGAACGCAAAGCCCGCGCGCACCTACACCGTCGATCTCCCTCGGCTCTCGATCCGAAGCCAACCTCCGACTGACATTGTGCCGCCGACCCCGACACTCGCGCGCTTTCCTCCTTGCTTCGCAACCATATTTCATGACGTTGACAAAACCTATCGCACAAGCATCGACAATGTTATATTCTCTTTTTTTTTAATAACAATTCAAAAGGTACGGAAACGCACTTAGAAAAAACAGTTTATAAAGGCTGAATTATACTTGTAATTACAGTAATACTTGGTAAAAGATTAAGTTTTTGTACGCGGCAGAACGTTAGGATCAATGGTTTAGCTGGTTTTTTTATTTATAAATTTGTTATTGATAAAAATCATAACGACACTTCAGACGAAGACTAGGCTATCTCAAATTTTGGTCGAAGACTATGCCATCTCAAAATTGTACATGTATTTTTAAATTTCGAGATGGTCATAGTCTTCGAACAAAATTTGAAATGGCTTAGTCTTTGTCTCGGGCATCGATAACTACTTCACAATTTTATATAATATAATACGAGCGATCTGTAAAAATTGAGGAGCAGTGACGTCTTCGTAAGGGTAGGGGTACAAATTCCCCAAATAAATTTCCCCAATTTTCAGTTTTTTCAAAAAAAAGTTTATTGATCGTTTTATAAATAAATAGTTTCAGAAATAAAAGTTCCTCAAACATCATCTGACAATTAAACATTATTTTTTATAAAAGAAATTCACGATAGGGGAACTTTTTTTTGGGGAATTTGTCCCCTACCCCTTCGTAATTTGAATTTGATTGTTTTTTGTTTTTCATAAAAAAGTTTGTTCGCTTATATTTCTGTTACATTATGTTTTTTAATGGAGCTTTGTTTTTATATACATGTTACAACGAATTATCGATCAAAAAATAAATGCCTACCTGATTTAGACAATTTTCACTTTAAAAAAAAGACGACAAATATACTGAAGATAAACAAAGAAACGTTTCATTTAGTTAACTTTGTCTAATCTTGACGTTTTCTATTGCATACGTTTTTAAGAAAAATTTTGCCCAAATTTTATACGTCAAAGATAATATATTATGTAGAATGTATTGTCCCAATTCATAAAGTTGATGAAACCCTGAAGTTAGTTGAGAGTAACGCTTTTATTATCCAATGAGATTGCTCCGTGGAGCATGATCTTTGAAAAAGGTGCGAAATTTGTCATTTTTAAATTGTTAATTGTATATAATGCATAAAAGTATTGAATAAATTGAACAAAAATAAAAAATTATAAATGTATGATTTCTAATTTCACTAAAAAGTATTTTAAATAATAAAATGTCATAAAAAAATGCGCGCGCGAAGCGCGCGTAATAATCTAGTATGGAATATATTATATGAATATTAAACGGAAAAATATGTGTAATTAATATGGAGTGCATAGATATTTGGGTCAGCTCGTTCGGTCGTCAGCCAATGCCTCTTCTTCCTCTTGTATAAAGTAGTTTTCGCGCAAAGGCGAGCGACCGAGTCGCCACTGCCGACCGGCGGACAACAGGTTTCGTGGGACTTATGCACGCGCGAGCGCCTATCGGCGTAACGTCTGACGGGCCGTCGGTGCGAAACGCGAGCGATTCTACAAACTAACCTACCCTAACCGACGATCCAACATCGCTGCGAGTTCGTTGCAACGAAGCTTCGCGATGCATCGTACGCGCCTTCTCGCAACTGCATTTTTTTCATGCCTCGTTCTTGTGACCCTTTGACTACTATGTGTGAAAGGAAACGCTGCTAAACGGTCGTGAATGAATGATTCAGTTAGATATTAATATTTTCAAAAATAAGTTTTAGTTATTTTAAAATCATTTCTTGTATCGTTGGTTAATTATTTTGCGCACTGATAATCAATATTCAATGGAAATAGACTAGGGTAGATACGACAAAAGAAATCATACGAATTTCACATTCACAGAAAAATCAGTTTATCAGAAGAGGATTCGTCCTATCATAAGTGGATTTTCTCCTTAAATTTCGAATAAAAGGAATTCACGTTGTTATCGCAACAAAATTTTCTGCGTACGTTTCCTCTTATTATAAGAGGAATTCCTTTAAAGTGAAGTGTTACAGGAAAATAATGTTACAGGAATTTTATTGTTGCAGAAATATCGCAAAGGTTATGACAATTTCTTTCGAAATTAAAATATACGAAGAATATTTTATGTCATATATTATTGTCGGCGACTCATATAAAATCTTCTTGTTAGAAGAGGAAATCTTTTCATAATAACCGGATTTCATCTGAGATCAAGAATAATTTATTCTTATTTTAAGGAGTGTGATACTTTTAAAATTAAATTTATGTTTTGTTGAGAAAAATATATTTTTTAAACATAAAAGGAAACACTCTAAGAATAAAATATTCTCATAACAATAAAATTAAGAAAATTAAATACGAATAACAAAACAAAGTTATATGATTTCATTAAATAGAAAAACAAAAAATTAGTACATCAAGGAAGGGTGATTTTGGAAATAATTTTTCAATTGAATTTAGAAACCGAACAAATATTTGAAATTGAAAGACATACGTATTGCGTACATCAGATTAAATTCCGATAAAAGAATACGGGAAAAAAGGTAGAAAAATTAGTTTTGACTTTTTACTTTAAAGATTCTTCTAAACCAAATTGTATTTTTATTGAAAGTGAAGCAATCGTTTAGAAATGAACACTGTTATGAATGAACAAAATAAACGCGATCACGCTTTCAAACAATTCAAAATGCTTATTCGCAACGTCAAAATATCCACGTAAATAAACATTCTGAATAATAAGTGACTGTTTTTATCTTCACTTGATTTTGCAATCACCGCAAAGTTGATTTTAAAATACTATTTTTGTACTCTAATCAAGATCTATATACCAGTTTACTGGATAATAAATGGGTGGACGAAAAGCACTTATTCAAAATAATTTCATGATTGAAAAAGTTATATTACTTATGGAATGTAAATCTCGCAGATAAAGCGATTAGATAATTATATAACAATGCGACAATAAACAATCGTCAGTGTTAAAATAACGCGACGGATAGTCGGAAAAAGATGGCAAACTTGTTGCGCGGGAGAGGAGAAATAATTCTCATTTGCCCTCTATCAGAGTGCACCAATGCAGGCGAATTGTTGGAGGCAGAGGAGACGCGTAAAAATTGCGCAACGAAGCCGTGGCATTGTATTTCAAGTCGGGTGGAATTTCGCCGACTGCCGGCGAGCGTTTTGCCGCTTGTTTATTGCAGCTTGCGAGCGGTGCTTGTTTAGCGCCGCGAGCCGTAAATTACCGGCCAGCGGCGTAGGATGAATAAACGACGAGCGAATGCAGATTTCCGCGCGCGGAAAATATCGCCGAGTCACGCGATCCCCGGCCGAGATAGATTACGTGTGCGCGCGCGCGCATTTGCATCGACGCGTTTCGCGGAATCGCCGTGCAGATATCCACGCTTTCCTCGCGCTCGATCTAATATGCGGCATTGTTCGGCTCGACGCGCGACCGATTCCCTCATTTATCGGCCAACAAATGCGCCAGTCGATCTCTGATTATCCCCGTTATTTATCATTGTTTGCCAACGCGAGATCGCCTTGGAGACGAGACACGGAAATCAGTTACACCGCCACTTTTTCCCGCGCAATTTCGCTCGACGAACCGCAACTAACGAATCGCATTTTTGGCCGGCTTAACGAGAATCCAACTTTATGCTAATTTTTGCTCAACAAAGTCGGTTTCTCTCGTCTATAGCGGCAAAATAATATGTTACAGTAGTATACATCCTTATTCCAGAGAATATATACATAAACAAAAAAAATTTTTCTACATTTGATAAACCAAGCTTTTTTAAACGTCCGTACATTTTTCGTCTGTACATATTTAAAAAATCTTATATTTAGTTTGACACAAAATGCTAATAATCAGCATGGCAAATTTTTATACATTCGTTTAAATATATGTGAATTTAGCTTCCAACGTTTTTTTATCAACAATAATATGTTACAGTAGAATATAACTTCTTTATTCTAGAAATTTATTTATATATAAACAAAAAAGATTTTCGACATTTGATAAACCAAGCTTTTTTAAACGTCTGTACATTTTTCGTATATTTTTATTTAAAAAATCTTATATTTAGTTTGACACAAAATGCTAATAATCAGCATGGCAAATTTTGATACATTCCTTTAAATATATGTGAGTTTAGCTTCCAACGTTTTTTTATCAACAAACTTGTTCGTTTAGGCGAATTCACAGTACAATTAACCGCATTTTACTTCTGCGTGTGAGTTGCGCGTTGCTGCAGTGCATTTTTTCCCCGAGCAATTTTCTGTACTATTCAATTTCATTAAATCCGTGTTATCTTGTAAGAAAACCATTCTTTGAAAATCTTATTTCCGCGTAATTGTCATTGTTTTAAATGTAATGTTTTCTGTTATTTTTCAGGTAAGTTACCGACCATATGAACAGTAACAGTCATGAAGCTCCCTGTACATTCAATGAAACGTTGTTTCCGTCCAAGGTATTTTCTGTTTTCTTGCTTGCCTTCTTTCTACTGATGCGTTTATTGCTTCAATTTCTTCGGTAAAAAAAATTTAAATTATTTTATCTTTGATTTTTTCTCAGTCAAAAAAAAAGAAAAAATAATCAAAATTCATAAAACAAAAGAGACTTATCTACCATAAAAATTTGCGATTTTATTCTACTACGTTCAGCTATACTACTTTCATTTTTTTAACAAAAAGTTCACGATACATTGAAACCGTATTTTTGTTGTACTCAGTGTTATACATCAAAACAAATGTTCCATTAAAAATTACCTAGTACAAGATTGTTGAAATATAGGGATAATACCTAAAAAAAAAAAAAAAAAAAAAGAAAAGAAATACTGAACACCACGGTAAAAGTTGTTTGTTTTTTATTCAAAATTCATCGCGTTCCAACTTGGGAAAAAAGGGAAAAACCAACTCCTTATTATCGTGCTACGGTATTTTTTACGTATGTTTCCTACTTTCTCACAGTTCTACCCAAGCACGATAATTTTTACTGAAACATTTCTCTCGGAGCAGTATTAAACATGGGTCATTCAGTATAAAATGTTGCAACGTTGGCACAAGTCGTTCGTCCTCTCTATCGTTTAAACGTAAAAATATCGATCGGTTCGGCGATCAGAACCTCTTTGGCGTTCACGTCACGCGTTCGAAGCGGGCGACAGAATATAAATGGCCGCGCGGAGCGCGACAACGATCTTGACTTCATAATCCTCGCAATTTTCTCGGCCGTATTAATGTGCCGGGCGGTTTTTCAATAACATTAATCTCCGAAGCGAGCGATACATATTACATTTCGCCATCAACATTTGATAATTGGATCTCGCCGAAAATAACCGGACTGGCCGACTATTAACGAAAGTTAGGACGTAAGGGGGGGGGGGGGGGGGGGGGTTAAAAAGAAAGGATAAATGAAATAAAAAAAATAAACGCTGGTCGCGAAATATTAAAACTTGGCTTTTTTTCAGAGGCTCCCCCTTTCTTGATTCGAGAATTGAAAAAGTGGGGACAACAGGCGCCCGGCTTTTTGCGAAGCAAATGATCGGATCATTAATCTTCGTTACGCGGCAGCGTTTTGCATTTACTCCGTCAACAGCACGTGGCCTGTTCCTTTTAAACCTCCCCCAGCCCCCGATACCCTCCCCCA
>JABFOV010005576.1:0-11852 GCA_022817685.1 Aradophagus sp. ZL-2020
CTTTGTTTTATCGCCCCCGCACCAACCCCCCCCCCCCCTCCGCTCCACTTTGCCCAGTCAAACGAGATTTATTGCTTTCGACACCTGTCACTCCCGAGCTCGCGAAGTGCCCTCTCGACGACTTGCGGATTAACAGTGTAAAAAATTCTAATTAGAGGGGAGAATTCAGACGAAACGATTGAATTCGTCTTTTTCTTCAATTTTTACTTATTTTATAAATTAAGAAATAAAGATGAGGGTGCATTTGTAATTAAAATATTTGAACAAAAAGGAAATTTTTTGATTAAAGATAAAAGGTATCTTTCGATAATTTGACAAAAAATAAATTTCATTATTTAAAAAGTATATCTAGAACTAAGGTATTTTAATTATTAAAATATAATATCTACTCACTGAAGTTGGATTTCAAGCAAAAGAAATTATAATGTAACTTGAGAATTCTTGAACGACATTTACATTTTTTTGATGCTGTAGTAAAAGCAGTTTTCTATGCGATTTATACGACTTTTATGTAAGTCTTTATGTTTTTCGGTTAATTTTAAAACAATTAGAAATCGATAAAATTACATAGACACCAATTAGTGTACAATTTTACACTGAATATTTTACTGCATGTTTTTCAGTGTAGCCGTTGTTATTACAACTATAACTGTGTTCTTAAATACAATAATTACATCTATTCCACAATACTGCAATTATCAAGTGTATAAAGATATGTTAAATATCTTTTATTAAACTCATTAAATACATCTTCAAAAAAAATTTTTTCTATTATACTCAGCTTTCTATTTGTTACCGAATAAAAGGGATGATTTTTCTTATAATTTTTGAAAGAATTAAGAAGTGTAACATTAATCGGTAGTACAGATTACACGCATGCATGATAAAAACCTCCTGTTATGTCGTCATGACGCTCTTACAATTTTACGCATTTTGCTCCACATCGAAAATGACATTATATTCGGGTCGCAGGCTCGTAAAGTGAAAGGGTACCTTTGAAAGGCGTGGGGACTTGAACGGGAATTAAAATCTTGGGGATCAAAATAAACGGGCCGCGAGATTGGATTGAGAGTGATTTGAAATCTATCCGCGTAAAATCTCTCCTCTTTGCACACATGGGATATCTCATAAAAAATGTCAACGCTTTGCAGTCGCTAATCGCGTTTCTCGGTGCAGTGCTACTTTTGGTAAAATCGACTACTTTTCGGGTAAATAAACTTGTAAAGTCTGAAGAATTTATTCCAAGTTCAATTTTTTCTCACGTAAACTAATTGTTTATATAATTAAAATAATAATTTAAAAAACGATAACATCATTTGTAATAAAGAAAAGATTATATATATAAATATAAATTTAATTAGTGTATTAAAAAAATAATACAATAGTACACATTTGATTGCAATCTATAAATATTTTTTAATTCACTGTTCCATGGAATTATTCGCAGACTTGTTATTCATTTGTGCATTAACTGTAGAATGTCTGATTTCTGTTGCAGGAAACCTCGCTCTTGGTCTTGGTTGAACAGTTGGATCTGGGAATCTCTGTCTTCGTGGGATCATTGAACCAGCTGGCAGCATCGGTGAGTCATAATTATTATAATTAAACAGGTGCGGCCTTGGCCAATTTTGATTTCCAAACGAATAGGGCATATTTGGAATATATGGAGGCATTGGATAAGGCGGCATGTGATAATGATGCATGTTTGGTGGCATTTGTGGAGGAAACATTGGCATTGGTTGAGGATAAAACATCGCTTGATGAGGAGGTCTAAATTGAGGTTGCTGCATAGATCTCGGAGAATTATTACTTTTTTGACTCATCGTATCAGACTTAGTCTTTCTTTTATGCCAACTAGACTGCGTTTCTGCAACAGTAATTTTTAATTTATGTAGTTGTTTATCAATCGCATACAGTATAAATTTTTTCATTCAAATTATTAATATATAAATATAAATATAAATATAAATATAAATATAAATTTAATATATAAATTTAATTATTCTCTAAAAGTTATAATTACCATTTGTTCTTATTCTTTTTTGAGGATAATCATTTGTAACATTTCCTTGATCTTTCTTTTGAACGTTTTTCTTTTTTAAATTTGCATAGTATGCCTGTTCCTCCTCATCATCAGAAAATTCTGGATGCTCAGAATAATCACTTGCATCAGTTGCTTTCATTCTAAATTAAATGTTATAGTAAATTTATTACATTGACAGTATAATTATAAGATAGCTTAAAAAGCATTAAACTAAATTCAAATGCTATATGTATTTAATATTGACATCTATTAATAATTTCATTCAAACAAAAAGAAACCAAATTTACAGAAAAATTATAAAAAATTGTTATTGATTAATAGACAATGATTATTAATATAAATATTAATATCTTTGTAATATAACTTTGTTAAGACATTAAACTGTCGCCGAGAAAAAAAGGTAGGTGTTATTACGTTTATTTCATTAAAATGGTGTTTAAAAGTAAGACACTTACTTAATTAATTCTGACAAGAAAACAAGAGTTGTATGTGGCGAATTAGGGCAGTAGTATACTGTCATTCCAATTTTTATTTCATGTTCTTTGATATGTTGCTCACTATTAAAACGCACACAGTAATGTGGTTCTTGAACAGTGCCAAAAACGTCGAAAATTTTGCCTAGAACTCGGCGTCCTTTTTTTATGAATAATACAGTGTCCAAATTTAATGTTGGCTTTTCTGGTTTTGGTTTTATAATTACCATTTGCTCGACGAACCAAGCGACCTGAAAATAATTTTTGTCTCATTGTTAATTAACTTTTGAAAAAAAAAAAAAAAAAAAAAAAACAAAGATTACAAAGTATTGAATTAAGTATAAATATAGATATAATAATATCTATATAAGATAATAGAAGAGTTATAGTGATTGCTATACCAAGTGCAACATTTAGTGTAGTAAAATATACATTCAATTTATAATAAAACGTGGTGAATTGAGTAAGTCTCCATGAAGTATATAAAAATGGAAATGAAATTTATTTTTTATTTTTCTTTTAAGTGGAGGAAACATAAATGTTACCAACATTATAAATACTATAAATGAAAATTTGATAAATTCACCTTTTCAGTTCTGAAATGATTGTGAGATTCTAAACGTCTATTTTAATTTTAATATTTTAAATCGGAATAAATTTGCTTTTACTGTTACTTTTAACTTAAAACTTTTAATTTAAACATATTTTTATCACAAATCAATCTTCGATTTATTAATAATCACCGTTTTGTTCTCTTTTTTTACATTATTACTACTTTAACAAAAAACTAACTCCATTGCACTATCTTTGTCTTCCTATCAATTACTATATATACTTACTTCTCCCATTGGATCACACAATACTTCAGGGATACTTATTTTTAAATCTTCTATAGGTGGCAGATTGTCAAATTCTCCTTTTTGATTTCCTCTTCTTTTATTATTTCTGTCTGAGTTATTAGATTTTTTACTAAAATTGTAAAAAATTTATATCAAAATTTATTTATTATAGTTTAAATATTAATCATGTATATTTTTATACATATTTCATTTAAATTACCTATTTTCATCACTTGATATTTTACTACTCGTTTCATCTTTATCATGATCATAGTCAATGTCATCTCCACTTTCATCACTGTCACTACTAGATGAAGATTCTGATGAATTTGAAGATTCACTACTACTCGAATCTGGTTCACTGTCCTCGGAACTTGATAGTTCTACAACAGCAGGTTGTGTTCGATATTCCATCAAATGTTCCGTGTTTTTATTTGTAGAATCTATAGCTGTGTTTATTCTATTGTTTTCATTTTTAGAATTTAAGATATCTAAGTTATTTTCATCTACATTGCTGTAAGGTAAACGCATTTTTTGTAAATTTGCAACATACTCTAGCAAATTTACAGAATCTTGATCTGATGAAATATCTGTATCATTTTCATCTAATTCATCTTCAACGTTTATTAACACTGGCTGATTTATAGTTTTGGTTTCCAATATATCAAGAGTTGAATTTCCACTTGCAGAATTTAATTTTGCAGCAAATTCAAATAGATTTACTGTATTATTTCCTAAACAATTTTCTTTTTGGTGTACAATATTTAACGTTTTATTTGACGAATTTACATTATTATCTGATGATTTTTTAGAAAATAATCCTGATTTAACTGTATCTGAAACATATTTTAAATTTTATATTTATATAAACTCTATATAAGTCATACACATTTTTTCTTAAAATTATGATTTATAAATTGATATACTTGTATAATTACTATACAATTATAAAACTTAAATTATATATTTAAATATTACAAAAAATGTACCTTTTTCTTGATCATTATCTACACTTTCATCCTCTGAATTTGAATTATATTCCAAAGCAAGTAATCCTAAGGAATTATTGGACATTTGTTCTGAAAATAAAACTCTTATTTAAAAAATTGTATATTATAATATAAAAACATTATATGTAACATTAAATTAGGATATTTTAATTTATAAATTGAACAAAATCATTGCAAATTATATTATAGGTATTATAGGTATTATATACATAAGTAAAGTTGCAAAAAACTCACCTTTAGAATTTGAAGTTGTCTTAATATTCTTTTCATCCATTTTATTATTTTAAAATTAAAATATTAATTTAAAACCAAATTTTATTATCTGATTATTTGTGAAAATTAATTCACTTTGCACTCGGTCATTAATAATTTTTTTTTTTTTTCTTTAACAATCATTTACAATTATGTATCAACACTCAGTAATTTCAACTTTGCAAGCACACAATACTTATTGCAGGATGTAGTGGTCGCACTGATTCCATAATTATGTCTCAAAAATCAGTAATTACAATTATGTTGTCGTCGTGTTTACGGCTGCAGTTCAAGAGCGAAACAAAAGATTTCTAATCACGACTACTATGATATTGTTGTTATTAATGGCAAAGCAAAAAGTGTTTCAGTGAATACCATTACAATTAAATATATATTATTTAAATTATATATTCAATTACACTTGTTGTTGTTTCCTTTATTGGCTATGAGATTCTTTTAAATCGTTAACCTCTTATACCAGCCTTGTAACTACTACACGTGTTTTATGTTGACATCATAAATAACCAAGTTACACCAAGTTATGAGTACAGAATACTCGATAAGAAAAATGCAATTCATTTACTCAAGAGCCATCTGTATTACATGTACCAAAAATATATTACATTTTCTTTTCTTACAGTCTAAATTTATATCACGGTTTAATTGTATTGGCAATTTAATTATTTATAATTAATTTAATCAAATTGTTGAATGATCATTTACTTGTAATTATAATCAAAATGTCCATATCATAATACGAATATGAAAAACGAACCGTTGGTAATCGAATACCATACGTCGATAATGTAGAGATAAGATCTACTTTATCATATAAAATCTATACCGACTAATCGGGAATAGACAACTAACGCACATTGCATAATTCTAAAAGTAAGCGTTGGATCAAAAGTTTAAAACCACATGTATTTTCGCATCTAATAGTTTCAAATTTATATGCAATTCGTTATTTCAGTTCGGTTTTCCCGCGTCTATCATCTATAACAATTTTGACGTAATACTTGGTGTTGTAAATATGGACAATTATTGTTATTTAAAATAAAATTGGTTAAGTTTTAGGCAAGAATTATGGACAAAAGTGAACGACAATCATTTTCTCTAGATCCTTTAGATGATCCTTTAGATGAAAACGAAGATCTTGAAAATTCAAAATTTCCAGGTATTCAAATAAAATATTTCATTCCTATTTGCTACGTTATAAGTTTGAATTTCAAATTAATATCCACACATATTTATAATTATGAGTGATATTTGATACATATGTAATTAGAAATATATGATACATTTTTATAACATTTTAGTGAGCATATTAATAATGAGCATATTAATAATGTTATGTTATTTTTTTTGTAAATAAAATAAGTAAATATTTATAGCTGTAACCTTTTTTTTCAGAAATATTAAAAAAAACATGGCATATATATTCTGTATCAACCATGTTTAACTGTTCATTGCAAGATGATGCTAAATTGAAAATGTACAGAAAGCGTTTAAGAGAGTTGTTATCTTATAAATTACCGAAAGAAAATTGTAGCTATACAGTTGAATTACAAGTTTTAGAAGGATTAAACGCTCCAAGTGACACAAATAACCCTCAAGCTTTAATGGTAAGATTCATCCTTTTAAATTAAATAATCTACAAATGTAATTTAAGTTTTTTATACATATATATATAATGAAACAGTATGTTATATTAAGTATTGAAATATACCAACTAGACAATTCAATATTACTATTGAATATTAAAAAATAAAAGTTATATTGCTGATATAAAATAGTTATTTATTGATTTATTTATATAAATTAATTCAAAACATATATTTTAACTTTTTATAACATAGAAAATGGAAATAGAAATCTAGGTTTTACCATAGTCTTACACGAATTAGTTAATTGTGTGAATAACATGAAATCAATAAAAATAATCTTTATCTTTCTCCAGATTGAAGTTGTAACAAAAAAATTAGATAAAGAAACAACATCGTACACAGGCATAATGTTATCTTGGAGATCAATGAATGTTGAACATCATTTTAAAGATTCATTAAATTTGCCAATTTTAATATCCAGAGGCACTTTAGGCACAATGAGAGTTATGAAACAACTCATAGCCCAAATATTTGACTGCACAATTATTCCTCTGCCTATTAATACAGATGATTTACAATGGATATTAATAATCTCTTTAGAAACATTTAAGGAAAATTCAGATGGAGAGCTTAGAATTGAATACAGGATTCCAGGATTGCCTACTTATGATGAATTTATTGTAAAATTTCCAATAAACGAAACTGTCAAGTTAATGAAAAGGTATTCTTAAAGGAATGTTTTAAGCTCGTTATAACAAAGTTAATAGTTCAACTTGAAAAAAAAAAAAAAAAAAAAAAAAAAAAGAATCAGAATATTTTTAAAAAAATTGGCCAGAGAGAGATTCTGTAAAAATTGTTTATTATTAACAAACTTTTTAATAAAATATAGTTTTTTCTTATTAAGAGACCAGAAATCACTATTTATTGACAGTTTATTATGAAAACGATAATTCATGTGAGTCAAAATACATAAATGTGAGATAATCTCGTTCTGGTCGTTGCATGAATTAACGTTTCTTTATTTGATTGTTTAATGATAAAGTAATAATTTAAGTAAATTTATCACTACATCTTGCCCTTAACGCGATATACGTTTTTATTGCTAGAATAGAAAGTTTTTATTAGCATGCAAAAACAATAAGTTATTATTCATAGATTTTATCATAAAAATAATTTTGTATAAGTAAACCAACATTCTTAATTACTTATACATACAACTAGGAAACACTTTTAAAGATAGTAAATTATACGAAGCCCTACTCGTACTTGATATTTATTATATAACTTACCTTTTTATAAAAATAACATTCTTCTATTAAAAAAGTTCCGATGAATTAGTTCCACATATCAGAAAGTAAAGTTTATAATATTTATCATAAACTCATTTTTAGGCTTATTAAAAGAAATAAACGAGAGCTTTCACTAAATGAAGTTAAAAAAGTTATCAGTTACTTGCAAAATCAAATATTGGTGAATTCAGGAGTATATTTGAACCGATGTGTCATGCATAAAATTATTTTACCTACTATAGCCATGGAGGGAAATAAAGTTAGTATAAGTATTTTACATTTTAAAATACAACTTAAAATTTGTAATTTCTAAATGTAAATTTTTTGCTTCTATTTTAGGTCAAAGTTTTGAATGCAAACTTACTATCTGCTTTATTAACTTATTTCCATGACAAAGCTGTGCAAGAGTTATATCACAAGCAATCTTTAACGCCTCTTAAGTAATATGACATATCTCTAATACTTTTTTTAATCAGAATCAACATAAAGCATGTAAAGATACC
The DNA here is from genome assembly GCA_022817685.1 of Aradophagus sp. ZL-2020. Taxonomy (NCBI): domain Eukaryota; kingdom Metazoa; phylum Arthropoda; class Insecta; order Hymenoptera; family Scelionidae; genus Aradophagus; species Aradophagus sp. ZL-2020. Next base: position 8,018 of record JABFOV010005576.1, read on the forward strand.
TCGTATATTATAATTGTACATTTATTTTAGGGAAAAAATTTAATTTTGATTATTTGTATATAAATAAATTATAGCGAAAACAAGTACCTCTTAAGTAATATCACATATCTCTAATACTTTTTTTAATATACTTCGTAGATTATAACTGTACATTTATTGTAGGGAAAAAATATAATTTTGATTATTTGTATATAAATAAATTATAGCGAAAACAAGTATGAAATCGGTCTTTAAAATATTTATACTACATTATTTACATATCACTTAATCTTGTTTTAGAAGATACATGTTTTAATTGAGGTCGAAATATGATTATTGAAAGAGTGACAAAATGAAAACAATTGAACGTTTGGTTATATAATTTATATTTTAATATTAGCTTAACTCATCCTTATCTAAAATAATATGTTTGAGATGTAATTATGTAAAAAATCGTACACTATATAAATTTCTTTCTCTTCGTAAAGAGTATGTCATTTTTAAGTTGGCCCCACGGCGATCAATTTGTTGAAACCTTTTCATTTTAATTCCAAGTGTTCAAGTTTAATTCAAAGATGCTGAAGTTAATATTGTACTTGAATCTCGTTTCGTTCGCGTTTTCTTTGAAATTGGTACATGAATGGAAGTACATCGATTATACATGGTCCAGTCCCGAAGAAAGACAACGAGCCATCGATTCTGGAGAATATAATCTTACGTCAAATGTTATAAATGACGCAGATAAAGCTGATGGTAAAATGAAATTTTTTCTTTTTATTTAAATAAAATATTTCTGTAATTTATTTGCTAACAATGTTTATTATAATTTTAATATTTTTATTAAAAACTAGATGGCCGATTTTTCGTGGCTATTGCTAGATCTCCTGGTGTACCGTCAACTTTGAGTGTGGTTTCTGGTCAGATGGGAGAAGGTGGACTTTTACTGTCACCTTATCCCGATTGGGAATGGAATAACAGATCACTAAGAAATTGCGATGCGATCATAAGCACTTATCGTAACTTTGTAAGTTTATATTTACTTCATTTATGTGATTTTTAAACTTTGACTCGTGTTTTTTTTCTTTTTTTTTTTTTTTTTTTTTTTAATTCAATATTAAATTGAACCTAATTTTTTTATGAATAAATGAAACAACTTACTAAACTATAACAATTTACAGATCAAATGCAACAAACTGTACGTCATTGACAATGGTTATATAGGCGACGACAAAATCTGTGATCCAAAATTACTGATTTTTGATCTCGAAACCGATCAGTTAGAAAAACGTGTAGATATTCCTGCCCAAGTAGCTGTTAATAAAATAAATAGAGGCGTTTTACTGACTCCTATCGTATTACAAGAATCATGCTACGAACCACCTGTTGTACGTATATAAAAAATTATTAATGTGATTGTTTTAGAAAATTTGCTATTTACAATTTACAATTATCAAATACCATTTATTCCTTAATTACCTCACCTTTTCATTGGACATAGGTCAAAGTATCACCTTAAGAGGATGCATTGTACATTATTACTACATTTAGCTTATTTTAAAAAATTTAAATTATTTATTATTTCCAATCAGATCATAGATTATATGTTACTTTTACCTGATTAGGTTTTCATGGCTGATAATGAAGGGTATGGTGTGGTTTTGTGGGATAGTGGAAGAAATTTGTTTAGAAGATTTGATGGTGAACTTTTTACACCCAAACCTGAAGCAGTTAATATGACAATCAATGGTGAAACTGTAGCAATGCGAGATGGAATAATTGGTTTAGCAGTAGCTCCTGATGCTTCGGGAGCACAAAAGTTATGGTTCCATCCTACCTCGTCGTTTGATATGTCTGCGGCTGATGTGCACGAAATGTTGTATGAAAAACGAATCAGATATATAACTGCCCGTAATATTTTACCGAGCCAAACAATTGCATCCGCAAGTAGCCGTGCTGGTACAGTTTTCATGGGTCTTGTTGAACCTCCATCTATCATCTGTTACAATACTCATACGGAGTTACGCAGAGAAAATTTGGTACATAAATACTTATTTTACTATTTATTTTTCTTGTTTCAGGTTCGTCATAGATAAATGTGACGATAATTAAAATCGTGTAAATTATGAACATTTTAACTGTCACATTTTTTTTAGTAAATACTTTTTATTACATTACCTTTTTTTTAGAGAAAAGAACTTTTATAATCAATAATATTGAGCTAATCACACTGATATGGTAGATTAAGCCATCCACTTTTTTTCTAATTAACACAATTATACGTAATTGTGTTAATTAGAATAATTTATATTATTTTTATAAATAAATTTTATATTCTAGGTGATTCTAGTTTCAAAATTTATCAAATATTTATTTATCATTATTCTTAGGTAACGGTTGCAGAAGATCGTGAAAAACTGCAATTCGCAGGTGGTGTAAAAGTTATCGAGGGAGTGTATGGCGAAGAGCTGTACGTATTGACTAATAGATATCAAAAATACTATGTTGGAAAAATGAATTTTAATGAGACAAATATACGACTCATGAAAGGAGAAGTACAAGAATTAATTAAAGGAACTAAGTGTGAAATCTAAGTCTAAATCTACCTTGTACCAACTAACATTCAAAATATATAAATAAATGTGTACTTGATGCAAATCATTGTATTGATTCATTTATATACGTTTTTATTTCCATTCAAGTTGATTTATTAGTCAAATAAACACGCTTTCAATTATATACGGCGTAACAAATATTCAACTTGCAAAACATTATATGAATACTTTTAAATATCTTATTATTTTCTTGTATTTTATAATTCGTTAAATATTATGATTTAATACATTATTTTAAGAGTATTCCTATAAACGACAAAGGATGCTTTAATTGTATACGTTCCTCTAATTTAACGCTTTCACACTTTAACGTCGTTATGACAAGTTTTTCCCGTTATTGTACATTATGACCTTAAAGTTTAAAAATTTTCATAAAATCATTTTCCATTTTATGATCTTTTCATCAACAATAGCTGCTAATTTGTGATACTCCAATAAATTAATTATATTCTATTTTTAATCCATTTTTAATGCAACATAATACTTGTAGATACATAAAGAATATCTTAATCTTGAAATGGACTCAATTATTCTGATGAAAAATTTTCTTTTCCATTTGCATACAAATTTGAAACTTGGAACATCAATACTTAATTAATCAATGTAATTGGTAGTCGAATAACAACGTATAACGAGAAATTGATAATTTTGCCATGTAAATTTTCAGTAATGAAGGAAAATGAACTCTAATTTGCAGACGCTAAAAGGCGTGAATTCGATGAAAACCCCTATTTAAAAAAGTAACATTAAAATCTTAATCGTACCGATCATAGACCTGGTTTTTAGTTTTCAATCGCATATACTCCATCTAATTAAAATCAAAGTTAGGTTTAACATTTTTAAGCCTCAACTGCATCATTTTTCAAAAAATCATTTATTCGTTAATAATTTTACATTCAAATTCACTATTTTTAATTTAAGTTTGATTAAAATAAATTTGATTAAAATTTTTCAGATTTTCGCTAACTTGTTAAAAGTAACCATTTTTTTTTAGCGAAATTAACTTGTTTTTATACATTTTACATTTATTCCTCTATTTATAACTGAAAACTTGACAGTAAAACACAATTTTATCTTATTTGCAAATTGGAAACTTTCTACATAAATCAATTTGACCACCTGAAAAAAAATGTTGTTTGAAATGTTTAGTAATTTGATACAAATGATTAAACTAACATGTAAAGTCAGGTCAAAGGAAAAAAGCAAATTTTTATCGAATAATCTAAATATCACTTGCTACATCT
>JABFOV010005577.1:0-11849 GCA_022817685.1 Aradophagus sp. ZL-2020
CTAGCATAAGACAGAATAATAAATAAAGAGAGTACTCGTATGCGCGTAAATGTATATATAAGACAGTATATATATATATATATATATATATATATATATATATATATATATATATATATATATATATATATAACTTGCCCAGAAATTACTAATATTATAACTTAATGTGTGTATATAAAACTGATGTTTTAGAAAGTTGTATAAGAAATAATTTTCTGTTCATTGAGGTACAAAAAGCTTGTGATTTAAGTATCTAAGTTTCAATGTTGAATGAAATTATGAATTTGCTGAGATTAGAACCATGCCGGAACTCACAATTTAACGTATATCCAAAGATTGTAACAATTGTGTGCTATATTTCAAAACGATTTAAAAATTTATATTTATAGAAGCACAAAGCTATTTCGCAATTAATATAAACAACTATATCTTTTTATCTGATTTATGGTAAAACTAACAAATTTACTTGTAAATAGGAGATGTAATAGATATCAAAGAATATATATGTAAATTGTTTCTAACAGAAAAACGAATAATAAAATAAATATGAAAGAATTCTTAAATTAATTTTAGTGCTATATTTTTTTACCCCTTATTAAACCTTAAAAAGGTTTGATATTTGTACAAAAAAGTTGAAAAAAATTAAATTGTAATTTTATTTTAAATATATATTTTATTCATTTAATTTTTTTTTTATATTTGCATGAAAATAATTATTACAGATATCGAAATAATTTAATACTCTTGGGCACAAATGATGACAATTTTATTATTAGACAAACATAGTACAGTGCCCATTTTATGCTAGTTCTTATCTTTTAAATATACCCACCAAAAATCCCTTGCTTGCAAATTTAATTGACATTAATAAAATTTAATTGAAAAACGTAAACTAAGTTAAGCTTTTAAAATTTATTTTAAAATTGTATTTATTTTATTTTACTATATTGTAAATTTGTTCAAACTATCAAAAAATTGTGTTATCAATTTACTCAGTTGTACCAATTATTTACAAAAATCCATTGTCATTTGAGGTTATATCAATATTCACATTGTTGTCAACATAATAACAATAATCAACAATAACAAAACATCAAAATTTTCTTAAGTAATTGGTACAGAATTATTTATTAAATATTTTAATTTGAAGTTATGTCGATGTTTGCTTCGCTCGTCAGGAGTATTTTATGAAATTGAGCACGTGGCCTACAGTATAAATCATTTGCACGCGTCCTCACATAAATCCAATTCAAAGTAGGAGGGCAACGCTCAAATCAGCGCCTCTAGCGGAATTTATTCTTGACGTTTGTTCACCGCAATGGTCGGCTAAAGCATGACTGGAGTCGCTCGCAGCTGGACATGACAGGAACACTTTTTGACTGTTTCTTTTAACAATTTAACAGTTATTGAAATTTTGGAAAAATTATACAATTGTTTACATCTCCACTGTCACTTAAACAATTCCGTTTCAAAAATGAGTATTTTACGAAAAAGGTAGCATATTTGTTATTTTTCTTTTCGTTTTTATTTTTTCGCAATTCTTTTTAAATGCTTTTTAAATCAATTGTTGCAATTGAAAAAGATTCATTAGCAGTGTTTCATTTTTCAGGTTATACGATCTAGACTCGGTCCTCAGCGCAGATGAAATTGACATAGCGAAACTGAAAAGACTTTGTTTTGGAGGTGGGTGTCTCGGTGAACTGATTATTGCAATACGATAGGTTATAACTGTTATTTATAGACAATACAGATAAACGTAAATATTCTTGATTTGAATGATTTTATAGACTATAAATGTTTAGTCGCTTGACATTATAAGTACTGAAATTTATTCTTGATTCAAAATGCGCTTGAAGTTTTCAATGTTTATATCACTAAATAAAAATTGAATCAATTAAAAATTTTATTATTACTTTACACTAAATAATTTTCAAATATTAGTTTTATAATATGCAAACTTTGTTGATGACAAATCGGTTTTCTTTAGTTGAAAATTTTCAAGATTCATTTATTACCAAGTGTTGATATTTTTATGCACATACTCAGTTTTCTTTACAACATTTTTTAAAAATGATTCTTCAAGATGTTGTAGAAAAATGATTTTATGAGAAATTTTTTATTTTTTACAATTTTTTGAAAGATATACAATTTTCATATTATTGTCGATAAAATATTTGAAAAATTTATAAATTTAAAAAATTGTGATGTTCAACATACCATTTCTATACAAAATTTGTTACAAAAAATATAAAGATGTCGATTGAAAATATTTTTCACTACGAAAAAAATTATTTATTACTTCAAAGTAGGTTAAGAATTTATATTTTAAAAACTGGTACTTAAAGATTTTTAAACAATTAATCTTGACGAAATATCCATTGAAATTCTGATTTGAATGATGTGAAATTAATATTATTATATCTTATATCTTATAAAAGATAATATTACAATAAAGACAAAAGAAGAAAAGTTTTAAAAACAATTTGAAAATATAATACAATTTATATTAGTGTTAAATAAATATAATTCGTCTTCATTTTGGTTCAAGAACAGATTAAAAACAGGAGAATTTGTAACATTTTTTTGTACTATGATTTTTTCTTACTTATTAACTTTTTTTATGTATTTTTATCAGTTCTCTATGATGTAAATAAACAATGAGTAATAATATAGCAATAATAACTGATAGATTAATTTTTAATGTTTATAATTATTAATTTATTATTAATATTGTCCTCCAGGTATACCAGAAGAAGGAGTTTTTCGGCCATTGTGCTGGAAAGTTTTACTGAACTATTTGTCTGCAAATCGTGCCAGCTGGTCAGAAATATTGCATCATAAAAGGGACCTGTACAAAACATTCATTGGTAATAATAAAAATGACACCTAATTAGTTTAAATACTAATTTAAACGTCATTTTATTAAGCTTTTAATAAAACAATAATAATGGTGATGATAGTAAGATTAATTTTTAATGAGCGATCTATTCATTCTTTGTATAGATGATCTTATAGTAATGCCAGGAGAAGCTAACATGGAAGAAGGTGACAGAGTTGACGTCACTTTGCAAGATCATCCATTAAATCTTAATCCTGACAGTAAATGGCAAACATATTTCAAGGACAATGATATTTTATTACAAATTGATAAGGATGTCAGGTAAACATTCATTGAAACAGTTTCTTTTTTTGTCTATCTATTTATTTAGTTTCAGAAAGGACAAAATTATAAATTTACTATGTAAATAAGGAGAAAAAATTTATTTAACTCAATAAAATCAGAAAACTTAGTCTTAGATACATGTTGGTCATTATACAAGCTTATTAAGTGAATTTCGTATTATGTAATTAATGTAATGTGAGTAAAATTACAATTGAAAATTATCAGTTTAAATATTCTATTACACTATGTATAGTTTAATATCACGCTCCGACTGATATTAATTTATAAATTGTAAAAACGTAATATAATTTCAAACTTTTTTTACAGTATATATGAGATATATGAAATCATTTATTCTTCCTCATTCCTTCTTAACTTAAATATGAATTTCAATACGTTTTTATGTAGAATTATTAATAGTAGCAAATTTGATCTGATGTGCAGCGTATTGATTTTGGATAAATTTATAAAAATTGTGTTTAAAATATTTTTCTCAATGATTTGTTTCTTTTAATTAGTTTGTCTTAAGCTCATTATTTATGAGACTGAATATTTTTTTGTTATTATATAATGTACTATTTTTGTTGATTGCCTGATAACAAGTAATGAAATAACTAATTTTTGTTTTACAGAAGATTATGTCCAGATATATCATTTTTTCAACAAGGCACGGAATTTCCATGCAAAGCCATTGTCGAAGGGAGTGGAATGAAAAGATTGCATAAACGAGTTCAGCATACTGTTTTACGAAGTGCAAATGTGGAAAGGAAAGGTCTTGGTGTAACTAAGGTAGAACTGAATGCAACAAGGCAAATGTTAAATTAATCACACAATTTTTAAATAATTAGATGATTATTGAATTGAAACTGAAATGTAACTTTAAATGATCAAAGTATTTCAAAATAAATTTAATATATGTTTTGTGCTAAGTATAGATTTTAGTATACACACTTGCATTGTTTATTTTGTATACTTCTTAAGTAGCATATTATGTAAAACAATTTTTAGATAGCAGTGCCAGTGAAAAAAGCAGCAGAAGATTATGCTCCACTTGAAAAGGGGAGTGAAGCGCACTGGGAAGTTTTGGAACGAATACTTTTTTTATATGCTAAACTCAATCCTGGTCAAGGTTACGTTCAAGGAATGAATGAAATTGTCGGACCGATTTACCACACATTTGCGTGTGACCCTGATCCTCAATGGAGAGGTAACTAACGACTCAGTTTACTTTTCCTTTTTCCTTTATTTATATTTATTCCATTGATATATATTGTGACCGTCAATATTGAACAGTTATTAAATCCGTAAATTTTCCCGCCATCATAAGCCGTATAACTGATTAATTTTTTACTATTCTGCTCGTCAACCAATAAGTGGCTCTGTACGTGCGACACTTGTCACCGCGCGTCAGTCGTTTTTCCGACAGCCGACCCGACTGATTAAAAGCCAAGTTGCGCTAGTCAAATATCGGCCGATTGTCCAGCTATTCCCCGCGACATTTCTCTGCCATTTTCCAGCACTATACGCTGAAATAGCCACCAACGCTCAACCGTTGTCGATCCAGCACCGAGCTTAAAAACGTCCACCAGCACTCCCCGTCCGCATTTTTTTACTTTTTCTGCTTAACGTGAGTACTTTTTTGTCCTTTATGACGCTTGTCTGTTCAAAGGCTAGCGATCGCGATGGTAAATAAGCGTGCACCAAAACAAACAGCTTTCCCCATTCAATTTAAAATTACAAATTCTTTGAATTAAATACTCAAATTGAAGAATTTATTTCTGTTATTTTAATAACAGTTTTGAATACTTTATTACTAGCCTTCATGATTTTTGCAACGAGTTGTTTCTTTCTTAAATTATTTGATTTACGTGCCCTTTTGCATTTATTGCAAATTTTTCCCCTGACTGCTGCAATAACCTGTTCACCCTTTTTATCCAGTTTATTTGCCATCTCGCAAATCGTATGATTTAATAATTGCAGCGATTAAAAAAAGAATTCGTATACAAATAATATTGTTTTTTATTTCCTTTATCGAAAGTTTCTTTTTCGTTTATTTCCAATCTAGGACATGGCTTTAGGGGGGAACAACACAGCTCAATTTTTGAGATGTGTTAATGAGATATTGGAAATGCCTAAGGAGGACCTTAGGCAATCTCTTGCCGAATTTGCTTTGAGATCCGATGGACCTGTGGCGAGGTGTCGCTTGCGATTGCTCCGCCACCATTTTCAAGGTCACAAGAACTTCACCATTAGGCCATACGTCTCCCAAAATGTTTCTGTCTCCAAGAGATCTGCAGTGGAAAAAGCTCCCTCTACTGCCACCTCCGCCGCTATTGCTATAGAGCGGTTTGCGACGCTCATACTACAACAAAATGCAGCTCCTGTCTTGAGCATGACTGCTCAAAACAGAATTGTCCTTTATTTGCCTCATACGTCCCTGAATCAGTGGACGTTTACCAGCCGGACTCGTGGACCAACAGAATCGGTGGTATCCACGTCAGCCTTAACCACCTCCACAGTTTCAGTAGATCCACTGATCACGTTGTTGATCACCTTTGGCACGGGCATTCTACCTCTGGCACTTCTACCTACGCCACGCCGCATGCTGTGTCAACAACGCCGTGTGGCTCCACCTTGAGCCACTTGCACTATCTTCCTAATCGTGTCCATATATCATCTTGGGTACTCGGCCTGCCTGGTCCAAAAGCCAGACGGCTACTTTTGTAAAGAAGCCCAGCCACTTAACGCCGGTGGAGCCATCCAACCGCTGGTCCCAGATACCAGTCCGCAATATTCCAGCTATGGTGTCACAATGGAACCTGCAGTACCCTGAAACTGGCCAAATTAGTGCCGTGGAGTTCCTCAACCAACTTGGTGAATATTTTAGAGCCACTGACCTATCTCAGGAAAAACAAATGGCCTCTCTTTCGTTTTTTTCTTCTATTTTTTTTTTAACGAAACGGCACGTCCGTGGTTTTGAATACACCAAAACGAATTCCATACGTTGGACGACTTCGCCGTTCGATTTAAAAAATCGTTTCTGAGGGGCCCGGTTTTAGGCCCGCATCCGAAGTGAAATTCGACACCGGCCTCAAGTCCCAAATGAGCCAATTACAGATTATTTGGAATGCCTTCGCGGGTTGATGAGCCACGTCAATCCGCTACTGAGCGAGGCAGCGGGTTGGAGCAAGCTTATTTCAACTTACACCCAAACTATTTGAATCACATGCTCTGGTCCCATTTTTCCTCTCTCGAAGAGCTAGAGGCCGTTGGAGCAGACTTTGAGGCAACACTTTGAGGTAGCACTTCTCGATCACTTGATTGTCATGGAGCCACTTGCGCTCCAGGACAGTCCTTCGCTCAGCTGCCCCTAAACAACCAGCTTTTGACTAACCTAAATGGGCTTCGACTATACAAATGCAAATGATATACAGTAACCTTGCTCATATATGGGTCTAGGTTACTATCTAAAATGGTGATTGTTTTGTTGTTGAGGAAAGGGCACTTTATAATTGTCAATACTTGGTACTTAATCGACCCGCGAATTTCCTTGCCATCGGAAATCGATCATTTAATCACTTTTTCACTTCTGACCTGTTGAAAGCCCGCAACGCCCACCAAAGTAATCGGCCGATCCCCCAACCATACCCTGCGTTATTTCCCTGACATTTCTCCGGACGTTCGCCGCGTTTGCTGTTTTTGTTTGCTGCTATAAAGTGAGTACTTTTACTTTTTTTTTTTTGTTTTTTTTTTTTCGTTTTTGTGCCCTCTGTCCGTGCGCGCTGTTCCGTGCAATTGGCCTGCAGGAGTCGCTATTCCACTGTCGTGTTAACCGTGTCAAAGAAGGAATTTAATACAATATGATTGTGTTCCATAATCTGGTTAAAAAAATTTTATAATATTTCAAATCAACTTTTCGATTCACAGAACACGCGGAAGCAGACACATTCTTTTGCTTCACCAATCTAATGGCTGAGATCCGCGACTTTTTTATTAAATCATTAGACGAAGCGGAATTTGGCATAAATTCTATGATGAGCAGACTCACTCAGGAACTGAAAGCAAACGACTATGAAATATGGTTTCGCTTGCATCAACAAGAGCTGTGTCCACAATACTATAGTTTTCGGTAAATATACTAATTTTATAATTTTTTTTTTTATTCATAAGATGTTTAAGGTGGAACTAACATCCAACTATTTGAAATGTAATAATCTGTCTCATAATTTTATTTTAACGCATAAAATATTTGTAATTGTATTTGGTACTATTAATTTTAAATTTTTTATCTAAAAACATCAAATTGAAAGTATATAAAAGACGAAATTTTTATAAATGTCATAAATAGGATTAACTCTTGCTATATCTAGAATAAATATCCTCAATGACATTGGAGTACACGTTTTTTTAGTCTTAATGTTACAGCAGGTAGTATCTTGTAAACATTAACTAAATGAACCATTGCAAAAATAATTTGTTAGAAAAAAATATATTTGTTTATTTGTAAATTAACCATTTTTATTTTAAATAGATTTTTTCCAAATTGAAAATAAACACTACTTAAAACGAATAATTCAATTTCTCAAAGTTTCAACAACGTTCATCGTTTCTAAACGAGGATATTTTACTTTGAAATTTGGAAAATTTGTGAAATCACATTGCTTGTATATTTATATTTGTCATTTTCATGATCTTTGATGTCAAATATCTCAATTTACCGGTCAAACTTGACGAAATTTAAAAAATTTGTATAGCAAGATGTTTCTAATGATTACCCAAAGTTTTATTTTATTCTTTAATTTTTATTTTGAGTTAATACTAGTCTCACATTAATGATACTTTATTTCTTTTACTTGTTGATTTATTTATACTTGTGTAAAAGTACAAATAAAGCAACTTTTTTCACTTTTTTTTTTAACATAAGTAATTCAATTTTTTATTTTGCTCAACTATTCTTAAAATATATCTGTAGTAATTTGATCAAAATTTAATGAAATTTTATTATAGCGGACGTTTGAATCTTAAAGTAATGAAACCTGGTTGAATTTAATTCAATTCACAGAGTATTTGTGTTTGTATTCTCAGGTGGAAGCTATTATCTATCAGAGTTATCATATCTATTTTCAAGGAAACAAGTTTTCAGAATTAAATATCAATAACAGTTCATTGATTAATCTAAAAATCTTTAATTTTTAGATGGCTCACTTTGCTACTTTCCCAGGAATTTCCACTGCCAGATGTAATGAGACTGTGGGATTCGTTGTTTTCCGATGAACATAGATTTAACTTTCTTATTCACATTTGTTGTGCAATGATTTTGTAAGTACAAACAAAGTACTTTTTTAATTTTTTGTAAGTTATCTATAAATTTATTAAAATTAATTATATTCTTATATTTATTTATAAATTTATATATTTATAGACTGTTGCGAGATCAATTACTAGAGGGCGACTTTGCATCCAATGTTAAATTGTTGCAGGTAACAATATTTAAAAAAAAATCAACATTATCTAACATATTTTTGAAATAGATGTTAACTATTATATAAACACTAAAAAAAAATTACTCTAAATATTGCTTTCCTTTCAGAACTTTCCGTCGATGGATGTACAAATCATTTTGACTAAAGCAGCCAAATTGTACGGAATGTCCCTGAATATGACTTAATAACAAACATTTATATACTTTAACATTAATTTTTATTCACATCAAAAAGTTGCACTTTGAGAAGAGAATCAAAGTGTAAAGATTTATATTTGTGGTCGTTTAATTTATACAACGACCATATTTTACAAACGATTGACACGTCCATCGTAATTATAAAGATATTGTATAAAGCAACGTTACGATCTGCAACTGATGTATATTATTTTATAAATTAAGAAAATATTTAATATTCTAAATCTAATCATTATACGTTTTAATCGATATGCTCTTATCTTTGTGAGATGAAGGTAATTTAAACATGACATTTATTCACGATTTGTTGAAAATTTTATACTTGGCTTGCAGAAAAGATTGAAGCTACTAAGTGTATTATAGTCGAACCTTAATTGAGCGACTGGTTGGAGTAGCTGGAATAAATGTTTTTAATTAAAATATGTTTCCCGCGATTAAAGTTCCTGAACATTCCTAGCAAATGTATCAAATTTCTTAAAAGAAACCGTAATTTCCTATGATAATTTTGTGTTTTTATTAGGAAATGTACATTTTTTTTAATTATATAGGAACTTAAAAAATGGGTTCTTTCATATCTTATACCAAACTATAGCACTCCTTATTAGACTCGTGATATAATCAGAAAAAGGGACAGTCACTGAATCGAGGTTGTCTTCATCGCTCAATCGAGGATCAAGTGTACTATATATGACTGAATCTACATCAAATCACTACATCGCACTGTAAACCTTCGATTTTAACTGAGATTTTATAACGTTTCTTTAATCCAAGATACTGAAAATCATATTGAAAACCTTGATAGCCAAATTTATATAAAATTTTTGTAAACTTTACTTAAATACTATACTGAAAGTTTACGCAAATTAACTCAAACATGAAATTTTATAAAAATTTTCAAATTTTTGAAAACCGAAAAAATGTTTGTTTCAATCTGTTTAATTATTTAATTATTGAATTTATTTATTTAATAAATTAGAACAGTTTTTAAACAATTTTAATGTAAACGATTTATGTAAATATTGCAACACATTGAGTGTTACATTTCAAATTTTTTTGGCTATCGGAAAATGTACTAACATCACATATTTCATAGCTAATCGTCGTTGCAAATAGGTAATAGTTCAATTATGTTGATAAAATAATGACTTTTCATTATAAAAACCTCCAAAACAATATTTGATGCAAGTCAAGCAAGTATAGCAGTTAATTAATTTGTGATTTTTAATTAATGTTTTTCTCTGAAATATCTTTATACTCCTATTTTTATGAACAAAATACTTACAAAGACTATGAAAAATCATGAAATTTACTGCAAGGTACGCATATATGATTTTTAGCATTTTTATGTATACCACATAAACGACAAATGTCTTTCTATGATCTTTTATAATTCCTTCTAATTTTCAGTCAAGAGATTAAATGATTTCAATGATGATTTCAAAAATGAGAACAACTACGTTTCTAACATCCAAAAACAAATATAATTTAAAATTAAGAAAAATTAAACAAAGCGTTTGTTTAAATATCATTACTTTAGTCGATTCAATATGCAAGTATTATTATATTAATTTAATTATAATTATTCCTTAACATACTCAAGTACCACAATCAAAATTGCGATTATTTGACAATGAGCCTTCAATAATTTGATTGTAATAATATTTTACATTATAGTAATCGTCATAATTAAAATTGGCTAACATATGACTTTCAATTGGAAAAGTATTTTCAAGCGACTGTAATGACACGAAGTGCTTTTGTCACACGTTAAACCAAACTCAATGAAATTAGTGCAACGTGCTTCCTTTTCTAGTTTAAGTTCCAAGCATTTTGTACATGATCTAATATTGTAAATACGACCTAATATACGAAGGCGTAGCATAGTCAAGTCAGAAACATATTTTGTATACAAATGTTCGTATCGATATCTTATTTTTCTGCCAAGAATTGATTAATTAATTTATATATTGTATTCGGTTTATGTCTTGAATGACAATTAGTTTTATTATGAAAATAAATAAATCAGCACTGTGCAATTCGTCTACTGCAACGCAAAGGAAGATTTTCAAGTGATCCAAACTTTTGTGCTATTAAATATTTTAGGGAAATATTATAAAAAAAGATTCCATTTAATAATTAATCATTGGTGTTATAAGATAATGTCGAGTACAATTGCATAGAGCTGGTAAAGACGAATAAAATACATGTGTAAAGTGTATTATCAGTGTTTTTATTCTTCAGAATACATTTCGTTGATTGATCCCCTGTACCCAGTTTCCATACGACACACTCAAAAACCACTCTTTCAGGTTCTTTAAACTCAGTAAACTATCACATTTGTCATTCACATATATATTTATATATACTTTTATTTATTCTATTGTATGCGTATAAACTTATTCAAATTACAAGGTGATAGCCAAGTTAATAGTTCTATAGTTAACACGATTCGATTTATACTTGCATGTGGAAAAGATTACTGGAACGTGTTGATGATTTGTTTATATTTTATGCTTCAATTTTTTAATTATTATTGTACTGGTAACTATAATTAAGATAATTCTATGAAATTTATTACAACTATCTGAACTAAGCAGTAAAATTGTATTTTCGAAGTAAACTAGTTGTAAAAGTCAAGCGTAAAAGAGATGATTTACAAAATTTGAAACGTTGCATTAAAACGTAGTTACGAAACGTTGACAAACAAGCTCTTGTCACTTTTTTTTATTTTATTTCTTTTCCTTTTTTTTTTTTTTTTTTTTTTTTTTTTTTTTTTTTTTTTTTTTTTTTTTTTTTTTTTTTTTTTTTTTTTTTTTTTTTTTTTTTTTTTTTTTTATTTTTATTTTATTTTTAAATCTACTTTTTATATTATTTTATTTTTTTTTTTTCTTTATTATTATAAAATTTATATAATATTTTTAAATTTATATCGTTATGAAAAAACTAAATATAAATTATTTATAAGATTTTTTTTAAAAAGTATATTAGTCTTTTTATATATATTCT
>JABFOV010005578.1:0-11849 GCA_022817685.1 Aradophagus sp. ZL-2020
CCATTTAATGTAATGTACTTTTGTACTTTTTCATTTAGCAATTACTCGTTCAAATGATCGGTAACCCATATTAAAAAAAATACCAAAAAATCAGAAAATTGTTAAACTTTTACGCTATGTAATTCTTTTTCGTCTATCTAATATGTGCCCACGGCAATATGACGTCCTTAACTATGATTGATTGATTTTAAATTTGTTGAATTCCAACTTTTAAAGTTGTAAGAAAGAATAAAAGAATTTTTAATGTTTTTCGAACAAGTAAAATAAATAAATAAGGTGTATTTAAAAATTCTTGTATTCTTAAACAATCGAGTGTCATTTGTAAATATATAAGAACAAAAGAAAAAGATATTGAACATCAAAATTAAAAGCCTGAAATAATGACGTACTTGGTAAAAATTAAAGACATGTCTGGGTATTCTCAAATAGTACTGAACATATCATTAGTAAACAATAATTTATTAATAATTGATACGAAAGAATAGATACATTTTTTATTTCAATGTAGACATTTTATTAGTTTAATAACGTGTAAAATATTACTCCTTATAAATTCAAAAATATATGTGACATTCATTATTATATTAGATATTGAAATAAAATATTTAAAAAAATATCAGTATATAAAAACATGTTTATTCTAACGACTACAAATACTCATAATTTAAACAATTTTTGGCAATCTTAGTAATTAATCAGCTGTTAATTATACAGTTTTTTGTATTGCAATTCACTGAAGTAATTCTTTAGCTCTTCATTTATATTGAAAATACGTACATATAATATAGAATTTCTGATCTTTGTTTTCAAAAATAAATACTCTATCTAAAAAAAACTTTGGTTTGTAAACAAAATTTACACTTTTGTTCGGTAAACGTGTTTGTAGAATAATCTTAATTTGATTTACTAATTGAAAAACTAATCGAGTGTCCCATCGGTCATAATAAGATAGTATACTGATTTTTTATTCGTATAAAAATTAAATATTAAAACAAATGCCGAGGTTGAAATGTTTAGTTCAGTAAATCACACACTTCTACTACAGTTAATTTCTTCTAAAATATTATGACTAATTTTTTAAAATATACAATCTACATTCATAACGATAGTATTGCTTGAGATACAAAACATCTGAAATCAAGTAAAAAAACTATACTGGAAGGAAAAAGTTGGCATTACTTTTATGACTAATATATTGTTTTAAATTGCAGATGACTGAAGTTCCAAACTTTTTTTTTAACAAATTCAATCTTAAAAAAATTATGCAAAATACATTTTTTTTTGTACAATTTTTACACAAAAATGACAGAAAAATATTAAATCAATCAAAATATAATTACTCAAAAGATAATGTTATTTATTTTTTAAAGTTTTTGGCTAATTGTAGACAATATGTCAACGAATTTCACTCAAAATTTTTCTAAATTCAAATTTGTTAATAAAAAACATTCGGAACTTTCTTCACATTATTTCTTCCCAAATACAGTAAACTCTTGGCTATGTAACAAAAGCAATGTCAGTAATCGTATTTCAAATTATGCGCGGCGGTGAATAGTTGAACGTAAGTGGGAACGTTAAGAAGAGAACGGTTATGCAACCAAGAGTTTAATGTAACATTTTTGATAAAATTTAATCAAATCTAATTGTTCATTGAATGATTTTCAATCGAAACTACAGATTGGTTCAAACAGTTATTAGAAACACTAGTTTCTTTTTCCAATATTTTACAATAAGTTACGAAAACAGTTTCTTGTAACACAATCTTTGCAACTTGTGTACATTCTCATACAAAAGCCATACATTCAAGAAGTCAGAATAAGTATCTTTTAAATTAAAATTTAAAACCATTATACTATAAAATTACCACTATTTTACCAACTTGTATTGTACAGTTTGAGAGATTGTTTTAAAATTAAAGAAAACTTTTTATTCCGAATCGTAGTTCAAATATTTGAATTACAACAAGAGAAACAAAATACTATGAATTTAGTTAATAGTTTAAGGAAGTAAAAATCTTTATTATGAAAACTATGATCAAAAATAAAAGTATTCTTAACTCATAGTCATGAAAATACATATTAAATTTGAAACAATATCATTTTTGTAAAAATTTTTATTATTTTTGACAGCATTTTTAATTACGAAAAAGCATTTTTATTTACATCCTTAAACTATCAGAAAGAAAACTTTTTATTCTATTATTATTTTATTGTATTTTTGTTTTTTTTTTTTTTTTGTTTTTTGGAGTTTCTAAAATTTAAATTGAATAGAAACTAACTCCTTAAATCAGACTCAAAAATTTATATTTGATAATTAATACAATTTATCATCACCTAACGATTAGACGACAGCGAGAATTTGAAATAGAAGAGTAACAAAAAAGTCGCGAACCGCTTGAAACAAGATCTGTGGCAAGAGATGAAACTTTGAGCAACACTCAGGACGGCGATACATCGTCGGGCTTCTCTTGCGTTTCGGCGTGCCGCAATCCAACGTAGACCCTCTTTTGATTCAACATACGCTGTATATCAGCGAAAGATTTGTTCTTGGTCTCAGGCACGAAGGCGAAAACAAAAAGGAAGACGACGAAGCAGGAGCCAGAGAAGAAAAAGTACACGGCGTGTATACCAAGCACGTCGCCGATAACTTGATAAAGTTTAGAAACCGCGAAGCCGAGGAGGCCATCGGACACGGTGATGGTGGCGCCAGCGATGCTTTTGACGTTGGGCGGGAAGAGCTCTCCAATCAAGGCATTCGGCAGAGTGCCCAGCCCGAGTTGATATACAATCTGGAATATGATGACATCGACCACTGGAAGCAGATTCACTGAGGTCACGTTCACACCGTGCTCACTGAACCACAAGTACGTGGCGAGTAATGCCAGAGTGATCGCCGACATAAACGCTGATATTAGTAGTAGGGGTCTACGACCAGCACCCTCCACTGTCATGGTGGACAAAGTGCCAGATACTAGACCCATCGCTAGAACCACAATGGTCGCAACGTCTGGATCAATTCCAATGTTGGCGTCCTTGAAGAGGCCCTGAAGATACTGCATGGTACTAAAGCTTCCACTTAGTTGTTGTCCAACGATTAATCCAATGACGATGATCAACGCCAAACGGTTACCGCGGTCAAACAACTGCCTTATTCGACTCTTCCAGTTTTGCTCTGTCGTCGAGTCTTGATGGCCTACGTTCCGGATCACTAATTCCAGCTCCTTCTTCAGTAGAAATTTATTCTCTTCTTTGTAAGGGATGTTTCTGAAGAATCCTATGGTCTTCATGGCGTCTTCATTTCGTTTCTTGATGGCTAGGTAGTAAGGTGTCTCCGGAAACCAGGAAAATGTGAGGATGAAGAGAATTGGCACGCAAAGGAGACTAGTCCCTAGAACTTTGTAGGACACATAAGGTCCTATGCTACAGGTCAGCAGGGAACCCGTAAACACGTTCACTGCGATTAGAGTGCCGAGAGCACCGCGTATGTGTACGTCTGCAACTTCAGATACGTACATCGGGTTAGTCGTGTAGGACATGCCGACGCCGATGCCAAGGATTATTCGCGATACGTAAATCGCCTCGACGCTCCATGCGAAAATTACGATGATCCAGCCGGATATGTAGAAGAGGCTTGAGAGGAGGAGACAGAATTTCCGACCGTATCTGCACAAAGTTGTGAGAATTATATTCAAATTGGGTCAAGATACAACCATACAGATACAGAGAAAGTCATTTTATTTGGGATATTTTTATTATTAACTTTTTTTAGTTGTTGTTATTATTATTATTATTATTATTATTATTATTATTATTATTATTATTATTATTATTATTATTATTATTATTATTTCTCCAGAATTCTAAGATAAGTTAATGATTTGTAATGAGAGATTTTAATTTGGTAATTCCGAATGCAATCAATTACGTCGCATTAAAGCATACATTACCGTCGCACAAGTAAAAACTGCATCACATATTTGACGCATTTTATTGGTAGGCACATTTAATTGGATGTTAATTAACAATGTTCTGACAAATGCGGACAGTTCAACAATATTATTGGTAGACGAGATTATTAGCCGCGGTTATTTAAGTATACATCAACATTGCTGCAGCATGAAATGTACGCGATAATAATTAATTGGTTTGAATAATCGACAGCACTGCCTAAACATTGTTATTGAACGTGATTTTATTACATCAATAATTCAGCATGTTCTTCATAAATGTCACCTGTCAGAAACATAAGCTCCAAAAAACGGACCCATCATGGAACCCAGAACCGTCAAAGAAACGATCCACGAACTTTCGTCATTGTTAATCTGGAATGGAACGTTCTTGTCGGATTTCAAACGTGAAAGACTGGTCGTCGTCCATCCGTAGACAGTGCCAACTGCTACCATTGATAAAGTCGCTGATAAAAAATACGTTTACGTTGTAAAATGAAGTTTCGTTATGATAAAAAAGAGTAACTACCCGATAGAACATGGACGTGAGGCGTCGCATAAAAGAAGAATTGTGGCCATTCATAAATATCAGTTTATGTTCTTGTTTTATTGATTTAGTCGCCCAACGAACACTTTTACACAAATTAAGAGCATTTTGCAACAATTTAAGAGATTAACAGATTTTTAAGATATTTTAAAAATATTTTAAAGTAATAATTTTCAAATATTCAGTTGATTACTTTAAAAGTTTTATACAATTTTTATGTAGAAAAACATAGATGATTAATAGTTCATAAATTGAGAACATTTTTTTCTAAGATAAAATTTATTCCAAAACTCAACATTTGTTAGTAAACGAAACTCTCTCTCGAGAATAAAGAATCGTCGAATTACAATAAAATGAATGACCTGAGTGTCTAAGATTGTTATTTAAAAAAATCTCAAATCTAATGATTAATACATGATCTTATTAAGTTTTATAGAACAGCTTCTCATTGAATATAATTATTTTTATTTGATAGTGATTCATTTAAAACTGTGCAGTTACCTGAAATGCAGGCAAGCCATTGTCTTAATTGACCACGGCAATTTTGTTTCCTTTGTACTTCCGGAGAAATTTGTGTGTCAATGGCCTCTTCAGTTGTTCCGAACTGTAAAGCATGTTTGTGTAAATCACTTTGTTTTGTTTGTTGACAAATGTATTTGGTTATCGATATTATTAATATTATATTATCAATATTATCAATATCAATCAATCATTTGGTAATCACCCTTATTTTGAGCTCTTGAATTAACGAACAAAAGTTTATCATCCATTCATGCAGAAATATCGTTATCAAATTAACTAAATACAAATGCTTGCATGCAACAGAAGTCATGTTAATGTGAGAGGGATGTGCATTAATTATTAATTATTTGCATAGTTATATAATGAATGCAAATTTAATGTCATAAATAAGTCTCTGTCCCAGAGATTATTATTTATCCTTGATTTTTGGAAGTGCACATCTGATTGGATATTTAAAGAAGAAAATAAAGTTATGATACATTAACCAATAATACACGAGGAAAAATGATTTTATAAAAATTGCTAATTTTCTCGAGAAAGCGTAACTATATTTTTCAAAATGAAAGATATATCGATAACTTTACGATTCCCAATTTTACAACGGGAAACACCCCATTCTCAAGTCGGTAATGAAAAACCCCCTATTCATTTTTTCTTATCAATTTGAAAACGTGAGGTTTTCATTGCCAATTTGAAAATCTATATTTTTTATTGTCGATTTGGGAATGAATATGATTCATTGTCAGTTTGAGATATAATAGTGTTTGTAAGGATTTCGCATCTTTATCTTTCTTTCATTAAACAAAATATGTACACAAAGGAATGAGACACTTCACAAGTTTTATGACACTACACGGAAAAAATATTAGATTTAACCTTGAAACGTTCTTGATTCAAGAACTTTTCAAAGTTAGATCACTTTTTTTTAATGATTTAAAAATATTAATATAAACAATTATTTTTGCTTGAACTTTACATAATAAATAGTATAAGTATTTTATCTTCAGGTAAATTAAACATTATTGTAAAATTGTCTAATGCGGATTCAATAACTTTAAGATTACACGACGTCATCTAGAAATTCGTACAATTGCTTAACCGAGGTAAAGCACATTACAATTAACATTGAACATAAATTATAATAATCTGTTTTCCTTCACTTGTAATTAGTAGCAAAAAAGTTGAATGATTAGATAATTAGTCTTACCTGAAAGCAAGCGTATCTTATAATTTAAGACAATTGATGTTAAATGAGAAAACTACACCTCATGCCCCATTTTGGTACTTTTATTATCACAAACAGTAGCATTCTTCCACCAGGCAGTAAGAACCTAAATCACAGTGGGGAATAAAAGTGATGCGACAGGTCAAGTCAAATAGCAATTTTCGACAAGCACAGATTGAAGCAGACAAAAAGTTTAAACGAAAAGTACGTCAAATTTTTTTAGCGGTTTTAGGATTTGTTTTATTTGTCGAGATTATATTTGAAGTTAGATCTACCCCTAGTGAAAAATCCATATAGAATTTTATATAGGAATTTAACTCAAAATCCTACATAAGAATCAATTTGAGATTCTAAGTAAGAACTTATATCATCTAAAAGCTTATGTAGATTTCCATCTGGATATAATTTAATCAAATTGTCACATCAAACTACTTAAAAAAATCCTATACAGAAATCCTAAATGGTATCGTTTTCTACTGCAAGTAAGTATATTAAAAAAAAAAAAAAAAAAAACTCCTTTTTTATGTGAAAAGGTTGAGCCTACCGCTAAAAATCAATAAAAATTCTTATAGTTTTTGTTGATTAAGAGATGACAGAATTTAATACTATACATTAACAAAACAAGAATTAGGTGGAAACGATAAGTAATTTCTGTTTTGTCACGTCAGCGAATTAAAACAAAAATCATTTAAAGACAACGCGTTCCAAGTTTCAAGACTACGCAATCATTGACTATGCAATATTATCAACTCTTTTTAAAAAGCAATAATAAAATAATTTATTTTAACATTTATTTCAAAATAATTTATTCTGACATTTACATTTAACAGAATAACAGAATACTAGTTCTGTTTAATTTTTATAAAAGTACTCTTAAAAATATCATTTTAAGTCAAAAAGATATGTGTCGAAAGTAGGATATCAAAAATAAAAAACATGTAGCAAATAAGATTGTGAACAATTAACTCTTTTCATGCTTATTTCCCATATTTATTATTATCAATCTTCTTTATTTTTATTTCCTTTTAAATCAAAGAGATTAATTTTAATCCGTTCAGTCATAACAGACATGTTTTTGACATTCAACTTTGATTTGGTTCAACGTTATCCTTAATATTTTAAAATGTTCTATAAATGATATTATTATTCGATACTGGAAGAACCAAAATTCAGTAAACCTGAAACAAAACAAAAATTGCTTACGTCGACTTGCTTTGTAAAAAAAATTAAAATGACTTGACAAATGTTTATAATTCAAAGAGTTAACAATTTAAATTCTTTTTATTTGATTAATGTAATACTTAAATCAAAATTCATTTAATTTATATTCCAGTATATCTTGTATTTCTAATAGTCTTTAAACGAAGATTGACTTTTATTATTACATTGGCGTTTAAAATATTTTCGCGACGCATTTAAATTTTATAACTAAGCGGTGATGACATTAATATTGTGATAAGGAAAAAGAATGTACATAACTTTTGATTGCATTTATTCTTTATCAGGAACAGAACTAAGAATTTTATATATTAATTACATTTATTAATTTAAAACAAAAAACATAAAAAAATTTTAAACATAATAACGTATATACTCTTTCAATAATATAAAAAAATATTTTAAATTATATAATCATCATACATTCTTTATTTTGAATTTAATATATATATAAATTTTACTTATTATTTAACTAATTGATAGTTGACTAGTGTTGCTTATTTAAATATGTTAAATTGAAAACATAATTGTGCACAAATTAATGTTTGACAATGAAATCAGTTAGCAATGACAAAACATTCAATTATCGTAAATCCAGCTCGTAAAATGCAATTTCATTTCATTTCCGCAGGATTCACCATGTCAAATGTTGTATTTATAACGTACTTAATTGTACACACTAAAATAAATTCATTACAACAAATTGTACACGGTACCTTAATAAACTCTTGTGCACTTTAACATTACCACATTAATAAGCTTTTTATTATTTTTTTTTCTCTAAATCAAATGAAAAGAAGCTCGTACGTGAAACGTTAATTACCACGTTAAGTTTATTGAATTTAATTTCCTTTAATAGCTTCCTTGATATTGGTTCAACGAAATTAATTCGGCCAATTAGACAAAGGTTGGCTTATTTATTTTCCCTTGACGACGATCTGGTTAATTTGACCATTTTTGAGTCAATCAAATTTATAATAATAAAATGAAAAATATAACACTGAAATGTTTATCAACAAATTTTATCAATTTAATAACACCAACATTCTTTTATATTAATTAAATTGAAAAATATTATGAAAGGATTAATCATTTTTAAATTTCATAGGAAAGAAAATCATAAATAAAAATAGATGAAAAAGTCAAAAAGAAATGAAGGAGATTGGATGTTATAATTTTGTTTAAATGAATATAAAGTATTCATTAAAATTATTTATCATTCGGCACCAACTCCCAGATATTTGTTTCAATATTTATATATAAACACAAACATAACTATATGAATATAAATAATCTTCATACATAAATAATGTACAGTTTTCAGGGTTGGGCAGTATTTTAATTGAAATTAATTAAATACTGTAATTAATTACGTATCTTAATTACTGTATTTAAATACCAAATACACATGTGTAACTGTAATTAGTAATTAATTACATGAAAATGTGTAATTAGTATTTAAATGTAATTAATTACATAAAAATGTGTAATGAGTAATTAAATTACATTATTTTATACATACTTTTTTTCACTCGTAAGTTTGTTTTGACGAGGCGAGCCGAGTTCACTCGTTGTTTCTGACTCGGCTTTGCCTCGTCAAAACAAACTCACGAGTCGATATATCTATGTACAGTATCTTCGTCTCTTTCTTAATCATTTGAAATAAAATATAAATAAATAAGACAGATATTTACAAATTTTTTCGCGTAAAAGCATATAATGTACGTACATAATCATTTATTATCCGCGTAAGTATTAAAAAGCAGCTAAATTTTTATATAATATGTTTTATTGAGGCAAAGGCCATCTTCTCGAGTAGCAAAAATAATAACATAGAATCCTGATTGACAATTTTTGAAAAATAATAAAGAGTAATCAATTGGAAACAAAATTGTAATTTGTAATTGAAGGTAATTATAATTACGTAATTAATTACATTAATTAAATACACTTGATTAAAGTATTTGTAATTGAGTAATTAGTTACAAAATAGTAAAGTAATTGGTAATTTGTAGTTAATTACTTTTTTTTGAGTAACTGCCCAATCCTGACAGTTTTGAGTTATATGTATAACGTTCATATATATGTACATTTTTTACACAAACATAAACACAAGCATAAAAATCATCTTTATATAAAAACGAACTACTAAATAACATCTGTCGAAATAATACGAAAAACAAAAAGTAAACAAAACAAAACGTAAACAAACTATCCCACCAATCGAGTGAATAATGCACTGAAAATGCATTCAAACTATTTAGATCGTTTCATTTTTGTTACCGCAACTGATTGTACATCGCATTGTCGTGAAATTTGTTTTTAAAGCAAAATTCCAACGAAACTGCATTCGTTCGGGCGAATTTGAAATTCAAACAATTGATCGAACGAGTGAATCGAAACGCGAGGATCGCGTCGGTGTGCGTGTGCGCGACTCCATCAAAATCGCAAGACGCGATGATTGGGCGTTTTGGACGCGTGCGCGGGTCAAACGACACGAAGCATGCGTGCGGGTCATAACCTAAAAACTGCGTTATCTGGCGCCTAAGGCCGCGGCAAGCAAGGAAGCGACAAGTCCGGATCAAGCCCGGAGTCTTACCAGAGTGTCGGTGGTGTTCGCCATTCTGCCATTCGCCGTTATTTCGACGACGATCGCGATTGAAGAAATGAGAATCGATCGACGGCACACCGCTCACTAACCAACATATTCATTTGTTTTTCCGCCTCCGAATGGCCCGCGATACGCACGCGCGGGATTCCTACTCGCGAGTCGCGACACCTCCGTCTAAGGCTGTGCTCCAAAATTGATGCCGACCGCTCGGCCCGAGCGCACTTATTTTAATAAACAAACCGTGCAAGAAGTTTGCCGAGTTCTCTTGTCTTTAGTTTGCGTTTTCATTTCCTTTAATTTTCTTACATTTTTTGCCTTTTTACTGATTAGTTTTCGGTATATCAAGTATTGATTGTTTAATCTAAATATTTGATCTGATAGAGAATCTTTTGACTGACCAAATGAATTAAGATTTATCATTTTTTTAAATATTTTTAAGATTAAGTTACATACAGGAAATTTTACATGTATGTAATATAAAAGTTTATATCTAAAAAATTGTTCTACACATTTTTTCTTTAATAATGATAAAAAAAAATAGTACATTAATAGTGCATTATTTGCCAATAGATATATTAAAAATATATTTATAATTTACATTTCCTCGCAATAAAAAAATATAAATTACAGCATTTTTGCAAAAAATTGATTTCAATTCTAACGCGTATTTTAGGTTTGTTGATAAATTTTAAAATGAAATTATTATATTGTTTTGTGTAAAATATTTTTGTACGATAAAAATAAAACTGGATGATACAAAAGATAGATGTTTATTGGTAATTTCAAAATGTTGCACTCAATGACATTTTTATTTCCGTTATCGAATTTAAATAACAGGTTTTATCAATAAATGAACTATTTGAATTACTTAAAGAATCCATTTTTAGATCTGTTCCATTCGATCTTTGAATTTACAATCATGCAAACTTCACACATGCATAAATTGAGTAATTTCAAGAAAATTCTATACTTCAATGTGCGATACTTAAAATTTTAATTTGAGAATTGAAAAAATGTATTCTAAATTCACGATTAATAAAGCAGCTGTAATGATAAAAAGTATACATGAATAGACAGAATCATATAAATAAACATTAGCCTTCAGAGTATTATCACTTTTTTTTTTTTTTTTATTTGACATGGGAGAATGTAGTTACTGTAAACATCGTTAGGCGCATTGAACATTTCTTTATCAATGAAGATTAAAATTGAACGTTTTAAATAAAACGAGTAACTTACAACTGATGTAATGTAACATAGAGACAAAAATCTCTTATCAATGCATATATTGCATATATACAAAGTTATCATACAAGCTTATGCAACTTCAGTACTACGTTCAATTTTAATTCATAAATGAAACGAAATAAAATAGAGAGAAAAGTACAAATCGATTAACATTAAAATAATAAAGTCTTATTATAATTAAATAATAATGCGATTATATCAATAAACGAATGATTGCTTGTGTGCCATATGTTGAAATGTGAACTAAAAAATGACTGTATAGTAACGAAACAAGGATGAAACATCAAACAACATCTTCATTTTGTTATTAAACTTTATCTCATTATAGGATTTCATATGCTCATATTTTTTGTCTGCAATATTTCCAACTTTAACAAAATAATACTATCTTGTAACACTGAAATCATGTAACACGTAAATTCAAACAAATATCCTCGCGCAAAAAAACGTATGCGACGTCCTGCACAATGAAATGTCTATTTTCCAACATTCATTCCAGCCTAACAAAATTTTACAATGCATCACTGTACCT
>JABFOV010005579.1:0-11847 GCA_022817685.1 Aradophagus sp. ZL-2020
CTTAAAAATGCACAAAACCTATGTTAAACTCCATTTAAACTTCTCCTTGAGTGGGGGACGGGTTAATACTAATATTTTTTGATAAAATTAGGCGCAAAAGCCGTCATTTCTGATGAATTTTTTTTTTTTTAGGGGGAGCGTCCCTTGCAATTTAAAAGTCGCTTTTTTAAGGACCACCCTAATATATATATATAATCAGCAAATGAGTTGAAGTAATAATTCATTTATAGTGTATTATGCAACAAGGGTGGAAAGAAAATAATTTCCAACGAGTGAATTTTTAACTTTCTATCCACTACATTTTTTTTTTAACGAGTGCAAATAAGCTCTGTTTTCATGCTGGGGGAAGGGATCCAGTTTTTGTCCCTAATGCAGTAAAGCGTACTTTTCCACTCTAGGGAAGCAATGAAACAACCCCACGGGTGGAAAAGTGAACTTTTTCATCCAACAAAAGAAAACTGCTATTTTCCTCCCGCTGAAAAGCCGACACTTTGACACTACAAAATAAAATTAAACCGCAAATACAAAGACAAATAATTTTTTCAGATCCGAGTACCAAGTAGCCGTGGGTCGACGAGAAGGCATCCACGAATCCGTGGCGAAAGACGTTACGTCGGTGTTCAAAGGCAAGACCGCAGCCCAATTAGAAGCCCTACGCGTGCGCTTCGAAGAAAAAATTAGCGGCAACCAGCAAGAGGGCGTGGACATCGGCTACTGGGAAAGTTTGCTGTCTCAATTGAAGGCCCACATGGCTCGAGCTCGACTGCGGGATCGTCACCAAGAGAACCTCAAGAAGAAGCTCCAAGTCCTGATGGCGGAACAAGGTGTATCCAAAGAATCGGAAGAGTCCGCAGAGGGCGCCACGAAGAAATCGACAACCACCGAAGAAGCAAAACCGTCGTCCAGTGAGGAGAAGAGCAAAGCCAGAGAAGACGCGAAGGAGTCGAAAGAAAAAGAAAAGGACGCCGACAAAGACAAGGAAGCTGAGAAGGATAAAGAGGACGAGGAGGAGGACCCGAACGCGGCCGCGGACGAACTTTTGACCGAGTCGTTCGATCAGTACGACTTCGGGGGCTACTCGCCGGAGTACATAGCGCCATCTAACTTGGAGCCGGGCACCATCGTGACCCTCGAAGAAGACGATCTTCGGAGGCTGGAATTTTCGCGAGACCAGGTGCTCAGCACCGGCAGAAAGGTGCAAAACGTACTAACCGCGGAAGAGCAGGCCATGAGGCGCGAAGCCGAGAAAAATATGGATAAAGATGAGGCCGAGTTCAGCGTGGAGTCGTCGCTCGAGGCGCAGATCTATCTCTGGTCGGACAAATACCGGCCGCGAAAGCCGCGCTATTTCAACCGCGTGCACACTGGATTCGAGTGGAACAAGTACAACCAAACGCATTACGACATGGATAACCCGCCGCCGAAGATCGTGCAGGGATACAAATTCAATATTTTCTATCCAGACTTGATCGATAAGAATGCAACGCCCGAGTACTTTTTGACCCCGTGTAGCGACAACAGGGACTTCGCTGTCCTGAGATTTCACGCCGGTCCCCCTTACGAGGACATTGCCTTCAAGATTGTTAACAGAGAATGGGAGTATTCGTACAAGCGGGGTTTCAGATGCCAGTTTCATAACAATATTTTTCAGTTGTGGTTCCACTTTAAGAGGTACAGGTATCGAAGATAGGGTAGTGAAAGTCTTTGTAAATGTATGGTACAGTTTGGTTTTCTGTTGATTTTTTACGCACTTGAATTCATATGTGTATGTAATTGTATATACAATTTAGAATTAATGCGTTTGATGAAAGTTTGGGTTTTTAAAGAAATGTTTTCATGTGCGAAATCGTGTTGTTTAAGAAAGTACAGTCGAATCTTGGCTAGCTGTCCGAGCCGAAACATAGAACCCTCCGCTTGACTATCCGAAGTAGGAGAAATTCTGTCCCCTCTTTGCAGTCGATATGTGAAATGTATTGTATATAGCGTCTTCGAGTAACATTTAGAAAAAATATTCTGTGTAGTGTTCTCTTAGAGAATATTTTCTCTGAATGTTACTCGAAGACGCCAAATGTTTAGGTTATTTTTTGAACTGCGTGCACTTTTAGTTATAATTTATTGAATGTTAGATTAGGTAGAATTTAAGAAGAGTAGAAATGAAGCATTTGAGGGGAAGCGATAGATGGATAAACAAATTTATGATAGCTAGCTACATTGGAAAGACTGGCGAAAGATAACTAGCGAAGGTTTGACTGTAAAGATTGAATCGTGGCAGAATGTTTTGTTAAGTCTTGTAACAATTGTAAATAGTTTTTAAAAAAATTGTTATCCGGAGTTATTTCGACGAGGACGAAGATATATTTTTATAATATATTATCAATATATATTTGTTGAATGCAGTCGATTTTTTTCAACAACATATTAGTTTCATTTATATGTTATGTATATTTTATAGCGAAACCAATTCATAAAGTATATAAAGATAATATACGTATAGTTTTTTGTTTTTTCTTTTTTATTTTTTATTTTTTGTTTCCAAAAAAAAGTGAGGAATATTGCATTACACAAATAAAAATATATTTTCGTACTGCGGAATTCATGTCGCTCTACAATAAATGTCTGTTTATTGTTTGACACAATTCCTTCCAATTTAAAGTTATTGAAATGATTTGTAAAGTGGTCCCAATCCTAGTTTAGGAAATAAATATTTCATTGTACATACGATTGTAGTATTTTATTGGACTTAATTTTAAGAGACGTACAACTTTCCGCAAAACTTTCACAATCTTTACTTGCTATTAAGATCAATTGCGAATCTTAGGGAACTTAATAATTATAACTATTATACTTATTTCAATAAATTTCTTTTCAAATTGTAACAATATGGATATAAAACAAAAAGCATAAAAACGATTGACATACATTTCTTTTCATATTCATTTGATCACAACCACTAATCGTCATTTCCATGGCGTTTCAATCGAATTTGAAAGATTGATGATAAATGTGATCAATACAAAGTGACGGTCTTCGAAAGCGACGTATCTATTAATAGCGCGGATTGGCGCTGTAAAAGTAAAGCCGAGAAGTGTTGCGCGCGTTAATAAAAATAGGAAAGGAAAGAAAAGAGGGGGGCAAAAAAGAAGAGTGATGTGGGGGGGGGGGGGCATCGCCGCCTTAGAGTGGTTGACAATGCTTGCTCAGGCTGTAATTGACGGAAGATTACGCGTGTGAAAACAGATGGCTCTGAATGGACCACATGGCCACCGCACGGTGACTATATATAAACATAAGTCTTTGACGTAAAGAAGCAATGGGGGGGGGGGGGGGGGGAGGGGGATGAGAATGCCTCATTACTGCGTTATTTGAGATCGTAAATTTTGAATAACATATTTTGCCTTAAACAAGATATACGAAGTATAAAGCGACGGCTGTATATTCGCTTGTTACGACAAAGTAATTTTGAGATCGCTGCCGCGTCGCCGTATTACGATGTTTTAAAGTAGATTAGATAGCATTGCGTTAGGCTAGGCTCGTATTATTATATGTCGGAGAGTATATTTATGTTACATCAATCACGAAATATAAACTGAAATATACGACGTGGCCCGACCGCGCTTAACTGCGCGAGAAAGGCGCACGTTTACGAGAAAATAAAATTCGACTTTTATCATTTTCCCCGGCTTCTTGAAAAATTGGCTTCGGCATTGTTTATTCAACCGATTAAATATTGATCGGCCGGTCGATAGTTTTTAATTCAGCCGAGCCATTTTTACGATTCGGCTGGATCCGGGACAAAAGTCCGCCGATTCCGACGTAACAATTTGCAACGTCGCGAAGGCGAGTCAAAGTTGAGTCGTTACGATTTCGTATCGCGTTTGGCGAGTTGATTTTGATATTAGGATAACTGTATGTTGCTGTAACATACACTGAGAAAAATGATCTTATAAAAATTACTAACTTTAATGGGAAACGGTGGATATACTTTTCAAAATAAACAAATTATTAGTCCATTCTGTCTGAAAATCGTGACATGTTTACAATTATGACCTAAAATCTGAATAAATTTTATTAGAAAGAGATAGTAATTTTCTTTTTTGGGTAAAGTATGTCCACGCTTTACCAACAAGTCAGTAATTTTTACTATTCATTTTTCTCCGTGTAAATTATGTACGAGTTTTTCAGGTAATTTATTTGCAAATTCAGATAACTTTGACATAAGTTATGTTGGAGTTACATAACATTTTTTTACATACATAACATAAACATACAAAATCATGATTTTGTAAAAATTATATTTTTTTTTCATTTTAAATTTAAAAATTTGGATTTTAACATAATTTCTTTAATTTAGATTTGCACTCTATGATGAAATTACAAATATAACTTAGATTGACTGTAAACATAATTTATGCTACAACTAAGTGTCAATTCAACATAAGAAGTTTCAAATTTCAATTCATAAATATCGCTCATTTTTTTTTTTTTTTTTTTTAATTATTTTGTATTATTATGCTCGAGCATTTAATCTAAGTTACGGTTAAATTGTAAAATTATTGTCAAAGTTGGCAATGAATTTACGGTCATAAATACAGTGGCAATATTTCGTAGATCGTGCGAGCGAGCCGTTGGTATGATTTAATTGCGAAAATCTAGTACGAATGGAAAATTGTATCACGTAAAAGAAAGGACGAGTTAAAATTAAGATAACGACTGATCTTGACCGAAGAAGTAATGTTCCGTTTTTATTGCCTATAACTAACGATGAAATAACGGTTTACGGTCTTGCTCTTATAATGATTGTTGCTCTTGGAACCAAACTTCGGGGAAATTGAGGAGGAAAAGTTGAAAACAATTTGTTTTAATAAGAAAACATTTGGCCGTGGAAACGAAAAGATGATTCATATTTACTTGTTATATTTAATAATTGAATTTACTTCATGTAATACTTTTTTTAATGATAATCGTCAAATAATTTTTTAAATTCATTAAAATTCGAGTTCAGAAATTGATAACTTTTATTAATTTTTTTTATTCATAACATATTAATTATAACGTTTATTCAGTCGACTAAATAAAGAAATTGCTACAAAATGATTTCGCGATTGCTGCTTTAAAATTTGTTACGTCAACTTGAAATTAAAAAGTAATCTAAAAAAGTGATTTTCGCGGATTCAGTGTTGTTATTTCTGAGCGTGTAAATCAGATAAAAAATATTCTGATAAGGGCAAACCATTTTGCAAACCAAAACCGCTGCGTTTGAAAGTAAGTTTTGTTAACTCGAAGATAACAGTTTAATTTCTCTAATGTCAGATCTCGTTGCAACGCGATAATATATTTGTCAGTTTTTATATTCAATTATTGACAGGTGTATTGTACGTACATCTAACGACGATAAATCATCGCTTTCCACTCGAAACAAGGACAGATAGATGAGCTGATTAATCTTTGTTGAATTGGTTTTTTTTTCTTTTCTTCGTACAAAACATTGATTTTTTCTTGAGCAATTTTTTTTGTGGTATGAAAATCCATTTTAATATAACACTAAAACATAGTCACAAAGTAAGGAAAGTTGTACGTATTATCACAGTTCATTTACTTGATATATAATTTATATTCATTTCCAAAAGTTATTTCCCATCGAATTACAGTATTTTATTACATTCAAAAACATAACTTAAAAGACACCAACAAAAGGGTTGGTGTTAAATTTATTTCAAAGTACTTCAATTTCAATTATCGACATGTTTTTTTCAATTCGTTTTCTTAAACTTATTCCACAAAAATTACCGTAATTTTAGTTCAGATTTTAATCTCAATTGTCAAATTGTGAGCCATTCAGTCAATCAAAAAGGAGCTTACAATCGCAACGTCGACGTAATTGGACGTTAAAAATAAAAGCTAGGTTTTTATTGGCTTATTACCAATAATCTATAGACAAACAGTACAGTCGATAGAGAAAATGGTAATTGTGAACCTGAAATACAAAACGTCCGCAAACGTCTGATTTTGTATTAAAAACTAAAGATACATTTTTATTGGCTAATTACCAATAATCTATCAATAAACCATTTAAGATGAAATACCAGTGTAAAAATACCAATCATTTGAAATGAAACCCAAATAGTACTGGCACAACAGAAAATGGTAACTTTTACAATAAAATACAAAATGTCCACAAGCGTGATTTGTTGAAAATGAAAGCTGCATATTTTTGACTACTCATTAATAATCTAAACATACACCGAGAAAACGATATCGTACTGCGTGGATTGTACAATTTCCACCATACTGATTGGTTGAAATAAAGCAATCTAGCAATGTCATTGGCTGAAACTAGTTATGATATGATATCGTAAGCAGTTTACTATATGAAATTGTCCACGTTACAATATATCTTGTAGTGGTTACAATATGGTTTTCTCAGTGTAAAATACTCCAAAAACCCTGAATTCCGTCTTCAAGAAAAGTGGAAATTATTCCCATACAATAAAAAATGTCCCATTTGGTAACATTCGCATAAACATAATAACATCTTCATATTTCTCTCTTCTTTCAACACCATTGATCTTTTTCTTGTTGATAAATTTACAATCACCCCCACAATAATCTATTTCTCCGACTCATACTTCATCCCTGATAACGGCTCGCAAAAGCCGCTCGTCGGAGGGGGGGGGGGGGGGGGAATTGTCCGAAAATAGATTCGGCCAAAAAACTTCGGCCACGTCATCCGCAGTTTTAATTCAATATCTCGCGACGCAACGCGAGACGACGAAAGTTCGCCATCGAGATTCGGCTAATTAATTTCAAACTCGCGCCATGGAAAACCGTCGAGGGGGGGAAAAAATGTCCGAGCCGGATTGGCCCGAAAACGTCATCGCCAGTCGTCGATCCGGGTTTGAATTGGACGCCACTCGGGCAATAATTCTCGGATCAGCTGTTCTTTCGTTCTAATTAATTGCCGTTGGCGCGATTTTCGAGGGCGACGCCATTGTTCGTCCGGGTGAGAGGGCGCCACCCTACGCCCTCCCCACTCCGACGAGTGATTGCCGGCGCCTCGTGCTTTCGTTCGTTGTCATCTCTCCGTTCGAATAGGCCATAAAGAATTCCGCCGCGTGCGACTCGGAATCTTGATATGAAAGGGTGGCCGGGAAAGCGGGACAAGGATACCGGGCGAGAAACTACGGTACTCGGTGTGCTAACACGATTCCCCGCCGTGCGGCGCGGCGCGCGCCCCCAACGTTGATTAATCTCGAATCCTAACCGCGGTACTTAATGTAATTGATTTCACGGCGTTTCGGTGGAAAATCCTGCGGCAATCGTGGATGCTACCTAATTTCGACGTTGAATTGATGTTCGATTGACGGGAGGGGGTGAACGGGTGATTGAATGGGCGAGTGAATAATTTTCGGGTCAATAACGATTGCTACTTTGAGATAGTATATTTCTTTATGAGAGCCTGGTATCCGTGTATCTGTACATATGTATTTTTTATGAGTATATGTGTGCAAATGATTTGCACATTAATGCAAAAAATAGTAACTTTTTTTATTGGGACGGAAAGTAATACTTTGTTTACTAGTGTGGAAAGTAACAGTTTGCACACAAGTGTAGAAAGTAATACTTAATATTTGGGCGCAAAATGTTAATTCTTTTCCTAGTTCGGAAAGTTATAATTTGCACATTAACGCGAAAAAATAGTAACTTTTTTTACTGGAACGGAAAATGATACTTTGTTCACTAGTGTGGAAAGTAACAGTTTGCATATGAGTGTAGAAAGTAATACTTTGTATTTGGACGCAAAATGGTAATTTTTGTCCTAGTACGGAAAGTTATAATTTGCACACGAGTGTGGAAAGTAATAATTTGCAAACGAATGTGGAAAGTAACGATTTGTTCACTGGTGTGGAAAATATTAATTTGCACACGAGTGTGGCAAATAATAATTTGTATTTGGGCTCAACTTTACAGAGGATCAACTTTACAGATAAATAATTAAATTTGTTTGTTTACTTTAGTAAATAAAAATGTTACCACCGCTCTTTTTTCTCATTCATTTATTTTCTTTCTCCGTGAATTTCTCTCACGAAAGGTATAAATGAAAGAATAAATGAAACGTACGAGTGAGATACAAAATTGCCATTACATTCATTTACATTTCACCTTAATGTAATGCATATTTTATTGGTAAATTCGGTAAATGCGAATTACGTTTTTATGTTTAAGAAGATGTTACGTAAATAAGATAGCAACGAAGGGACGAATTAGAATTGATTAGAGGAGTGTGATCTAATGGAATTGCGCGGCCGAAGAGTGTCGTGTTCAATTGGCTGGTAGCATTTTGTTAATTAATGAAGCCTTTTTTTAAATCCCCGCTATTTAAATCAATGAAATTAATTATTTAAAAGCAGCCAAGACAACAAAAGAATGGAAAACGAAAAAAACATATTTACTGAAATTTTATGTCGTGTTTAAATCTTTATTCGCGATAAAAAGGATAC
Source organism: Aradophagus sp. ZL-2020 (assembly GCA_022817685.1). Lineage (NCBI taxonomy): Eukaryota > Metazoa > Arthropoda > Insecta > Hymenoptera > Scelionidae > Aradophagus > Aradophagus sp. ZL-2020. The sequence goes on from JABFOV010005579.1 coordinate 8,499, forward strand.
AAAAATGAAAGTAGATAACGTGATAAAAATACTGATGAAAAAAAAACAAAATAATAATAATAATAATTATAGTAATGATAATATTGGTAATAATGGTAATTATTTAGTTGATGTTTGTAATGATATTAGTTTAATAACCATTTTATAGATCATGATCATAATTTTTTTTTATTTCCTCCTCCCTTCAATGTTAAACTTGCATCGTTTCAACCAGAAATTGGTTGATTCCGTCGAACGCGTTCTTTGTTTTATATCCTTTCGCGCTTATTGAAGTATCAGTTCCGAAAAATATGAATTCGTTTCATTTGAATGGAAATCCAGTCGAAGATAACATTCTAATAAAAGTGCCGAGTGCGAAGTATTAGTTTTTGACTTCTTCCAGTTCTTTTTTTTTTTATTCAGTTTTTTTTTGTTTCGCTGTTGCGTGATTTATGATTGCCGTCCGAAGGAAGATATCGGTTTCAGGCGGGATCCCAACAAAAGAATATGGCCGTTGAATAAATATTTATGATCGTATTATTTTATTTCATTTTTTGCTTTGTTTTCATCCGCAATGTAAAGAGGATTTGTTTGCAGTTTAATGCACGAAAGATTGAGAAACCTACTTTCCGATCGGCCAACTTTTTCCCCCGGCATTTGTATTACTCTTCGATGCTCGCCCATTTTTGTGTCCATAATTTCCAAATTTTCCACGCCGACAGGAAATTGCAGCGTGTAACGTTCAATTGTACACCGATTCGCGGAACAAGTTTATTTCCAATTAAATATCGTAACACCGAAAATCGGACTTTTGAACATTTTTTTTTTTTTTTTTTTGCAAAATTGTTTCTAAAGTTAATAACCGAGTGTGAAAGTAGGCAAGCGAAAAATTGAGTTTCATTTTCATTTTTTTTCCTCTTTCCTCGCGAATTGAATACATTTCCGTTAGCAGTTAAAAGATGCTTTGCGATACGCGAAACGAGATTATTCGAATTCAACGAATTCACTTTATATCTGTAAATATTAGATCGATAATATCCTCGGCGTCGGTGGAAAAGGGAAAAAAAGCGTTTCGTCATTTCAATGCACCGCGTGATAGTCGCTTAGCACATTTTCATTCGACGCGTCGTGACGTAGGTCTCCTTCAACGTCTAAGCAATGTTTACTTTTTTTTCTTGTCTTTTTGCCTTGTCTTTCAAACATTTCAAATGACCCACATATTTTATGCAGCGGCGCGTAACATTTATTGAATATTCAGTATCAAAGTACATGTCGATACATTATATAATAGCATTTTTTTCCCGCGGATTTTCCAGCAAAAAGACGTCCTTTCGAACGAAAAAAAAAAAATAACAATAAAAGAAAAAAGGAAAGAGAAGAGGGTTTGAAATGCCGTCTCAGAGAGACAAGCGAAAGGTCGAAAGAATTACTTCGTTCAGATGGTCGGAATAAAATTGATGTGTGAAAATCAATCGATTTCGATACGTGAAACGAAACGAACTTTTAAGTGGAATATAAGTCGCGTTTTATAAAGAAAATTAAAATTGGTACATTTTTATTTGTTTAAATTTCTTTATTCTTTTATTTATTTTTTTTTTACGTTTGTAGTGAAAAAAATGTAACAACGGAGTAAACTATTAAATTAACGCGTACGGTGAAAAGTTTGAATTTTTTAATTACGAAACTTTTAATTAACATTTCGACAATTAAAATAGTTGTATTATTTGGCTTTCGCAGTATATTTATTTTAATGCAGGCCTTCGTACGTTATGTCGTTTAATGGAGCACATTTTTTGCATGTCACCGTTGGTGGAATTGAAATCAATTAAAATGGTAAATGAATATGACTTTTCGAGGGCGCTTTAATTGATGCGATACAATCATGACGATAGAAAAGGAGAGACTTGATCAATATTAAACGCGAAATAAAAAGATGTACGATTGCGTTGGTAAGTGAAGGCTGATTCTCTTTTTTATATCAAATTTTCTTCCTTTCTGTCAATTTTGCGCCGAAACAATTGTTCACGGGTAAAAGGAAAGGAGAAGGGAAATCGATATAAAAGACGGAACAACAAAAAGTACGGCCGCTTCGGAGTCGATATATTGAAATGTAATTTTCTTTGTTGGAATATCTTTTATTTAGTTCCTCTCCGTGAATGATTTCCAGGGGTTGATCACTTTGAATTCTATGAGGAAGGCCGAAAGATGGTGTCAAGATTTATGAGTGTTTTGTAGAGGACCAAAAGAATGTAGAAGTCTGATGATTCGAAAGAGTTTTGTGGAATTAATGAATCATTTTTGCAAAATTTTATAGAATTTCCACGTGCAGAAAGTTCGTTTGCAACGAATTCCAAATTACATAAATTTTCAATTGTAAAAAATATACTTCTAACGAAGAGAGTAAACGAAAAAGTTAATTATGCCGTTTTATATCGCGCTGATATAAATTTAAGTTCTGATTTTGATTGTAGATGCACGAAATGATATTTTATTAAAAATTCGTTGCTAACTTTTTGTACATGAATTTCTTGAAACTTTTTGTAGTTATCTTTAAGATTTTATTACTCAAAGGATTACTAGAGATTTTACTTTTTTTGATTACTGAATCCTTGTGGGCTGAATCCTTGTTAGAATTCTTAATTCTTTAAACCTGATATTGAAATTGTTTGGTATTTATGAATTTGAATTCTTTCAGATGAAATTTCTCGGAATCATTTCATTTGGTTCTAATTGCATTCTGTGAAATCATAGATTCCTTTGGAGTAAAATCGTGGAAAACAGATTTTTTTGTCAAAATTCTTCAAAATTCCGTGGAATATTCTAATTCCCATTCGAATCTTCTTTCACTTCAAACATTCATTAAAATCCACGACATATTAACAATTTCTAACGATTTATAATATTTTTTCTGCTACTCAACTATGAAAAACACTCAGGTTGTTTAAAACAAATTGTCCGCATGTTCAATATGATAACTCGATCTGTCACGCCAAGTCGGATCGGGGTTAACGGTATTTATTCGACGGAATATTTGGACAAAAGGTCAAGTGATTTATCAAAGACGAGCCGAGTGTTATTATGGTCCCGTTTTCCGCATTTTGATTCGCTTTGACGGATGAGTTTTTGTCGCCCCGGACGTGTCGCGAAAAATTGATACGCGATTTTTGAGCGGACGTCGTCGTCGCGTAATTGAACGGTAGATGGGGGGGGGGGGGGTTGTTTGTTTTTCAGAAAAAACACAGCAAAGGCGGTAGGACGGTGTTTCTTTATTGGAGGAGCCGCCCGCAATTTAAGACAATTATGAGTCCGTGGCGAGTTATGTCTACTCCTGTACCCTACTGCTCTTCTATCAGACCTCTTTAACTACCGA
>JABFOV010005580.1:0-11847 GCA_022817685.1 Aradophagus sp. ZL-2020
ATATGAAATTGTGCACGTTGCAATATATGTTGTGGTGGTTACAATATGGTTTTCTCAGTGCAGTTTACCAGAGATTGATAACGTCGTGTAATATACAAAGAAACTTAAACCTGGACTTTAAAAAGTCTAATTTTTAAAGTTCTTCTTTATCTCTGATAATATGTTTTCTAACTTTGTTTTAACAAAAAGATGAGCGAAATAATTTTGAGTTATTTCAATGAAAAATTGTGTTGTGCTTCATATTGACGTGTCGATAATGTTCCGTCGATAAAACAGGACTCGATGTTGTAGAAGCATCGATCTATGCAACTTATATCGACAATCGTCATTATATTCTTATTACGAAAAGTGTCCTACGATTGAATTATTGATAACAAAATTATAAAATAAAAGAATATAGTGATTGGGATATTGACGACAACTATTCCGCTTGAAATTGAAATTCGTTCTAGATTCAAAATGAGCGGTTCATGCTAAATACTTGGCAGAGGTGCGCAATTATAAATGAAAAATAGCTAATACCGCGGCCATTAATACTTCCTAATGATCGTTGCCTGCGATCAGAATCCGCTTCAGCCATCTCGCCGTCACTTCTAAACTAGTCCGACCGTTTAATTATTCCAATAATACGTTTCCCAGGAAAAAGCGGGCTCGTTTTTCTCTGTTTTTGTCGTTGTTGTTTTTTTTTTAAAGTGTTTTCTTTTTCTTTTTGAAATTACCACCTGCGTCGAAATTCATAACACAAAGCTCGACGAGGAACGCGGGAAGAATGCTTCTGGCACGTCGCAATACTTAACACCGCGGCGCAGCCATTAAGGGTGAAAGTAGCTTATTCAGAATTAAGTAAGCTTGAATATGAGACTGACAACTAATCAAGGAAAGAAGTGTATCGCGCCTGCGCTCACTCACGCATACTTGGCGTTTCATCTATTTTGCATTTTTCGACCCTCCACTCCTACGCCGACCATGAGGATCTAATTACCGAGTTTTTTGCATGTTAATTACCCCGTCGAATAAGGTTTATCAATATCGGCACTCAAGTTCGATAAGCGCTCGGAAGGCGCCGTAAGCGATTAACGGGGACCATTCAAGTCTCGCCTTAGCGATGTGATTTATTTCGTCGGGCGCGGCAGTTAATTATCTGTCATCGATGCAGCCATTTTATGTGCAAACGTAGTTGAATTAAAGGGAGGTGCTAATTAGCGAAGTATTGTGCGATTCGATCATGACTCGGTCTCATATATAAATTATTTCACCATTATTCACAGAAGTCTTTGGGCATTGTCAATCAATTTTCATTTTCATATTTAAATCGTAATTAAAGTAATGATGATGAATGAATTTTGAAGCTGGTGTTTTGAAATAAAATACCAGTCGTGAAGTTTCAACTAAAGTGCTAAATCATTTTCCAACATTGCACAATCTCCGGTTGCTCATCTTTCAGCAATAATCGAATCATCGATGATTGTCAATAACGCGGCCAATATCTTCTAGGTGTCCACGGTTCTGTGGTCACTGGCCGTTTACGCTCGCACGTTCCCAAGTAGAAACATTGTCCAGTTTTTTTAGCAGAGACTGGTCAGTTTTTACTGTTTTCTATTCAGTTTCTAGTCAGAAAAACTAGCTAGAGTCTGACCAGAATCGTCACGCTCTGTGCCACTAGGCAGCTAGCTAGACAAACTCGGCAGATTCTGTCCAGTTATTAGCGAGAGAATGGAAACTTTTCTGGACAGAAGTGAAATTATTCCAACTTCTTTTTCTTTATATCCATCTCGTTTATAACTTTCATGTGGCCTAACAGTTCTCGGCTTTCCAAATCCTTCATACATATTTTCACCCCTCAGCTTCAAAATACCTTAAAGAGATGCTGAAAAAAGCTGACCTAAGTGAGAATCGAACTCACGTCCCCATAGTCACGAAGATGACGCCTTCACCACTGCTCCAAGATGCCAGTTAGTAAAATGTCTGTTTTACTGGGACATATTGAGTGAACCCAGTGACTGAGCAGTTTTACCTGGTCAGTGAAGCACTACATTTTACTGTCCAGCATCTGACCAGTTAACAACCAGTTTTATTGGGGCAGAATTACTGTAGTATCAACTGGCCAGTATCTAGCCAGTAACTGAACTGTTTTGCCTGGACCAGTGATACTAGTTAAAACCTGGCCAGAATCTCTTTTACACTAGCCAAAAACTGGTCAAATTTTTACTTGGCTATTTATATTTACGTGGCCTCACATCCGCGTGCGTCTAAGTGCACATTGTGCGCAGCACATGCGAGTGAGATTCGCAAGCTCTCAAACGTACCATTCGTAATAAATCCCTTAAATTGGTATGGATTTCCAGTCCAACACCTCGATTGTGTCGGCTGAAGAGTACTTCGCGAACGGTTCGCACCTCGGGCGCGCGAGGCGTGCATTTTTCGTCGGTGTTGGCGTGCGCACACAGCCTCGCCTTAAAGAAGTCCGTGTCGCGCATTTGCGTAGCCGCCGCTACGGCTACAGTATGAATGTGCACAATGCGCGCGTAAGGAGCACCACTCACACTGGGACGATTCTTGATTGCCTGCTGATGAATGCGTTTCCACCCGTTCCGTAAGTGGCAGCTCATTCCGCGAGGCTCGCGAGCTTTGAGAACCTCGGCACAAGGCATTCGGAAACGCCTTGGCCCGGAACAAAATAAGACAAAGAGGAGGGAAAGACAAATAAGGCAAAAAACGGGGCTCGGGGGGGGGAGACAAAAGATGCACGCGAAACCCGAGACGCCGTTCTTACGCCAATCGGCGGAATTTCGTTAACGAACAATTTAATCAATTTGTTTTCACGATGGACGTTTGAAAGTGATTTTTGCATCAACGTGCATTTGGGAAAATGGGTTGCACATTTTGAGGTTTATTTTAATTATCAAGTATTTTCGTTTTCATGGTACTATGATTTTGTTGACTGTGATATTATTGTTATATTGAGTGAATCGTTATATTGAATGATCCAATTAATTAATAATCACTTTTACGAATTGACACAAATTTATGATTAAATAGATATATTGCGAGGACTTTTTTTATCTAAATGATTCGCGAAAGAAAATTCTCAGGTCCGAAGAATAGTAGAATTTTTACAAATTTTCTAAAAAGCTTTCTTGACTTGTGTCGTATCATTGTCTGACATCTAACGAGTCATACCGTGATAGACTGATTTTATTTACCAACTGTAGATATGATTTAACGATACGAAAATGAAACGACTGCGAATAGTTTTGTTTTAAAGTTGGTCGATTAATTAACAACTTTAATTTTTTTTATTAATTAATATATTTGAGAATGAAACCGTATTATTATACAATATCTTTCATTTAAGAATAAATATATTGAAAATTGAAATATTCATTATAATTAATAATGAAAGGTTATGTTTCCCCCCTCCCCCCCTGGAAAATAATGAAAAAATGTGAAAGTAAGGATGAAACGTATATGATTGACGTGAATAAAAGCAGTCAAATTTGACCTGGACTTTTTTCGCCTGCTACGTACATCTTAAATGAAATGGGTCTGGAGAAATTGGTCACCCACGTGGAGCTTTCACTATGCAATTTAAGTAATGAAATGAAATGACCGTTTGTAAGATGATATTGCGGCTTGACGAATGGTTTGAATCGTTGAGTTTGATTGAAGATGATTGTTGGGTAACAAATTTGCGTTACAATAAAAAAAAAAAGAAAAAATACTATATTTATATGACGAAACCGAATGTATTGTATCTCTATAACCACTTTATAACGATACCAAATAAATTTTTTCATTCAAGTCAATAATAATTCTACACTTATGGGGTGTTTTTTATGTTTTACAATTTTACAATGTTTATTAATTTTTAATTTATCTACAAATCGTGTATTTTTTACTTACGTAATATTGGCATTTTAATGAAAAGTATTAATAAAATATTTAATTTATTACGTGTAATACAGAATTTTATTTCTATCTATTGATACTTTATAATGACGAACTCAGCGATTCAATTCAATGTCAAAAGAAACTGTTCAGAAAAAAGTGAGTGTTGTATCAACACGACGAATTGTTGGGATAGGAATTACCTTTCAGCTAATTTTGACATTCTAGAAAACGTGAAGTATTCTTTATTAAGTTGTTTACAAAGATGACTTATTTGAAGTAAAATTCAATTTAAAATAACCTTGTTTTGTTATCATATTATAATTTACATATTCAATTTACACGTGTAACTTTTACATACGTTTCAGTAGCAGCCACTAGAAATTTTTTCATTTGAATAATTAAATTAATAACTACACTGTTGAAAAATATCTTCACACAATAATTAAAAACCATTAAATAAAAAAATCTTGACTCTATCCTTTTTTATTTTGACATTATCATTTTTATTTTCATTCTTTTTTTTCAGTCATGATTTAATAATCTTAATTCATGATTTAATCACATTAAAAGCGAAACAAATGGCAATCTTGAGATTGTTCTTCTACATTTACATTTTCTTTTTTTTTTCGCAAGCAATTTTTCTTGAAAATATAATAAAAATAAAATAAATTTATATTTTTCACCATCACATGAAATTCTCCCGAATAAGAGGTATAATTTCATAATGCAACTTTACATTTAAAGCATATTTATTAGTGGAAGGAATTAGAATAAACATGCTTTAAAATTAAATTGTCCAATTTTTTTAAGACACAATTAAACTTTAAAATACTACTACTATCTAACAAATATAAATCTAATAAACAAATATAAAAATTACATTCCTTTATGCGCGTCAAGGATATTAATGAACATTCATAAATGTTATAACAGAAGAAAAGTCCATATTGCGAATTGTATTTATCAGGAGAACTTCCCTCCTACGAATTTGACTCTTCTCGAATCTCGCTACATTTTCAATTTATTTGTTTCCTCTGAAGGATCATCGTGAAAAAGAAGATCTATCGGCGTGACAGCCCAGTCGATTAAAAAGCGCAAATGCCAATGGCCTGGAGCCAAGAAAAAAAAAGGAAGAAAAAACCAGGCGAAATGTCGGGGCACGGGAAACGAGCATCGATTCACGTTCGCATTGACTCGAGTTAAAATGACTCACGGTCCCATGAAGCATGCGGCAGAAGGCCTGCGCAGCCAGTGTGGCAACCTTGCTTGGCGTTTTCCTGGAAAAAGAAGAGACGCGCGATCTGGTGGGAGTGGAGGGTCGAGAATTCCTTTTCAAAGAGTAACCGCAAATCTCCGTATAATACTAATAGGGCTATAATAGGGTCAATGGGGCTTAGCTGCGTGGCGACAATGGGATCCTGTCAAAATACTCCGGTAACACGAGATTTAGGAAGTGGATTTTCTCAATAGGCCCCGTATCTTGTCTGCTGTCTTGCTCGCGCCCTAGCCGCGCCTCTTTCGCCCTCTTTGTCCGCTTTTCGAAAAAAAAAAAGGAAAAAAAATACGAAACCTCAACGTCCCTCGCTCAGATTGGGGTTTAAGTTTCGTCTCGGGTTTGGGCGCGATCGCGCAGGCCTACGACAAAACAGCAACAAAATGAAAGCGACACGCGCGACGATTACTTTAAATGAACAATTTTTACACCGATTCTGCGCCGACGGCCGACCCGAACGAGCTGTCGAATTACGAGGGTTGTAACAAGTTAATGAAAGGTTTTCGGTTTTTATGTATTTCTTCCCTACGATCGGACCATGTTTTCTCTATCAATTTATCGATGGTATTCATTGGAATCAGATTATAGAGAAGTGTAACTTCTTGCGATTCGAATGTCAAAAATTTTCATTCACTTGATCGAGTCATTGAAATTTTGAACTTTGATTTTTGACTCTGATAAAAATCTATCAAGTCAAAAGTCAAAATCCATTTAAAGAATCTCAACGGTATTCTTTTTTATTTTGACGCTAGCGTGTTATCTGCTCAAGCGTCTCCGTATTAACGTAGAAGTCATGATAAGTGAAATAAAATTTGCCAATAAAATTGCATCGAATATTTCGGCTTATATCGACCCCAACGTGATTATTTTAACTGCAGACAGATAACGAAAACGGCCATACAATTGGGCTCGTTATATACTGTTCCATCTCCCTATTTCTATCTCCGTTACTTCTTGTCGGTATTCGCTTGTGCATACGTCCCGGCATTTGTTAGTAAAAGTCGGGGGGGAGGGGGGTGGATGCATCCGCTGTTTCCCGATCATCTAGGGGGAGCTTGTTAGTCTGCAACGTTGTCGACATTTACACGCGAGAGAATACATTTTCTGGGTTAATTTGTCAAACAATGCGCAAACGCAAATACCGACACCCCAGTGTTCGATTTTCCTTCTACGCACCCCTTCCCCTTTCCGCCCGGAGATCTTCCCTCCATCCGCTTCATCCCTAATATCATTTCCCGATGTCTTCCCTCTTCGACTTCCTTCGAGGGAAGTTAAGATCTTTACTCCACCCTTGTTTTTCGCCCTCAGACTTTATCACACTTTTACGCCATTTCCACCACGGCGTGCCAAATGACTTCATCAGAAAATGGCCGGGTGTAAACGTCTTAATATAGCCGAGAAAAATACTTTTCCCCTTAGTTCATTTGCATAGTCTTCTTAGTGAATTAATTAGTGTCCCGTCGCGTTTGTAAGGCCGAGGCGCCTGAGACGAGAAATAAGACTTCGCTTCTGAGGAATAAGATTAGATTAGGTTACAAGTTGGTCCAAGTTGAAGTAGGTGTTGCCCGAATTGATTAGATTCGGACTGATCTGATTTAAGTTTGCGTAATTGCGAACTACTTGGCTTGATCTTATGGCGTTTGAGGAATTGTGTCAGATCGGAGTTAGGTTCTATTTAGAGTGGAGGTAATAATTGAGGTATGTTGCAAAATCAATTCGTAGTATTGAAAGAACAAATCAATTTATTTATTTATTTTCTTTTTTTCGTGTAAGACATACAATCTTCAGGAAAAAAAAGAAAACTAAAATAAAGAAATTTATATTCTAGCGCTTTTCTGAGTCTTGACAGGCAAAATGTAATTTGAATGGAAACAGTGACTCGCTTCATAGGTTTTCAGAAAATTTGCACTTTCCACCCTAGTTACATGTACATGACAAAATAATAATTTTCCATCGTTCCAAATTATTAATTTACCTCTCCGATATTTACAACTGAGTGTGAAATCTAAATGTAGTTGCTACTTCTTTCTTGACTAGCTGACTTTTAAGCTCACAAGTTGTTGAACTCTTTGATGGCTCGACTTACCTTTCGTTCTTTTTCCCTTCGTTTAATTCGTGCCACGTCCACTTTTCTCGTGCTTTTCGAAAGGTTTGCGTAGTTCACAGAAACAGTTGCCACTAAGCTTTTTTTAATTAATACCACATTTTCCTATTCATTACCGGCCGTGGAACAGCCGGCCTCGTATAAAACGAACCGTTGATTTACGGCGCTTTCACGGTGGCGACGTTCGCCGAATGAGAATTGATGAATTAATAACGATAACGTTAAGGAATAAAAATGCAGCCTTAAGAAAATGGTGCGGGACTTTCACGAGCTGCTTGTGATTCGTCGGCCAGGCCTTTCCGTTCGATTCGACTAATGCAAAAACAACTACTTACGCAGAATATCAAACGACGTAACTCGCGGGTTATAACTTTGATCTATTTTTTTAGGCTTTTCGCAGTCGAAAAGTTGCTTTAAGTGCGAAAATTTAAATAAGCATTTTCCGTGTGTTAAGAAAAGCATCAAAAAGTTAACACGCAATTTACATTTCTTGTTGCTCAAAGACGGTTTTCTGTTTGCTTTTCAACAAGTTCACCTTCAATCGCACGCCTCGTCTTCTCCTTTTACGATAAACGTTGAAACATTTTTATCAAATTTAATTGAATATTTGATTGTAAAAATGGAATGTTTGTTGAAAGTCAAGTTTGCAATGAAAATAATTTGGAAGTAGAAGGTTGAAGTAAGTGCAAAAAAATGTCGTTTTGTTAATCCAAAAATATCATTAGTCTTTCGAAAATGACCATGTCAAGTGGATTGTAGTTTGCCATAAATCAGATCATTTTGACAACGTCATGATTATTTGTGACAAGTAAATTTTCGTAAACATTTTTCAGAGTGAAGTGCGCTCCTCGTTGCAAATGCATTACACATGATAATCGATTCGCCGTGTCGTTACGAATAACATATACAGATGGTTCGATTGTGATGACGTCACTGCAAGAAGGGAAAAACTCATTTCGCATTCATACACACTGCTGCGCATGATTCCGATTTTTCCGAACCATTAAATTCCGCCCGTGACAGGCCGCGAATCGATGTTGCTCGGAACTCGAAACGACAAGTTAAAAATGATTACTGTTGATAATCTTCGCGCGGGGTGCCCGACGCCGGAATGACTTAACAACTGCGAAATTGAGTTATTCGCCTCGAGCGCAATTTTTTCGCTCACTCTTCCTTTCTTCGCCTTCTTCTCATCCTCGGTTTCACGGCGACATTGTTTCCTGATAAACCTAATCTTTTCCTGTCTCATAATCGGTCAAACCATCCGGTAAAGTATCCGACTGGTTCTTCAACGAGCTGTGGATACGAATTATAATATTATTACGAGCGATATTGCCGTACGAATTAAAGTATATATTTCATTTTTCGACGAAATTATATTTTCAGCCAGGAGTTCTTAATTCATATCAATTGAATATATATTTTATGAAAATTCCGTTTTCTTAAACATCCCAAATTAAGAGGAAATCCAAAATTTGTGACACGTCCTGTTATTTTTATTGTTCATAATCGACAATCAGTAAAACGATATATCCTATATGAAATTCAACTTTCACTTTATCCGTGAAAGAATAAGTTGATGTTTTGTGATAATTTCTGATAATTCGATACGATTGTGTGGGTTAAATAGCTTCGTTACCACTTTGTGATTACGAAGGCAATAAAATACCGCAAGCCGATATTTTTTTGTCAATAAAAGATGATTTGAAATAATTGGATAATCAAATTGATTGCCAAAGGACATTGATCATTTAATTAATTAATTGATGAGAATGAATGTTCTATAGGAACCTAATATGGGCCCGGATATTCCACGAGTAAGGCATGGTTGATGTAAACTCGAAAGAGGCCCGGGATTAATACAACTCGATATTCATAAATTATGAAACGATTTCATTACATTCAAACGTAAATAAATTTTCCTACAAATACACTCAGAGGAACGTTTTTTTTCTCGGTTGGGAACGGGCTGAGATTGGGAGAAAAACACGACTGGAAATAAGAAAATATGCAACGCAAAATTTTCAGACTTTAAAGGAAATCCGGAAAAAAGTAGCGAATTCGCATCGACGTTGTTGAAGGAAATTTAGTTATTCAGTATCCAATCGGGCTTTTAGAGGCAAAGTGTGGCGAGAAGTAACGCGACTGAGAAAAGAGTGGGACGCGCGAAACGTTTCTAGCAGTTTTGCTCTGCTATACTTTGTGAACGTAATAGTCCAATTCGTTGACAAACGAAAATGTCAGAGGATTCTGGAGAGCGTAGTGCAGGCGTGTTTTGCGAGGCAGAAAGGAGAAGGAACGAGAAGTGGGAAATTGGAGTCGAGAGAAACACGCGCTGCGAATAAACGAAGTTGTGCGTTTTCCAATTCAACGCGATGACTTCAAAGGTTCTCCAATTATTTAACGAGTCAATTATATATCGGGTCATTCTGATACGCGCGATTCCCACTTTATTTATCCGCTGAATTGAAATTAAGAAAACGCAAGGTTCCAAGAAAAAGTATTACTCCATTTTGCAAAGAAATTAAGTAAGTTCAAAGTTTAATATACCGTCTAAAAATTATTGTTTAAGATGTAACGTGTAACCGTTATCGTTACTAAAAAATTTTATCATTTTACAATTTTAGAAAATTTTACTCACTGTAAGTTTAGTTCATTAACATTCTAAAGTTTCAGATATGTTATGAATAGACTATTTGGTTATGATTTTTATGACGAAGTCTTTAGTAATGTCAGGAAACTTGGGAAAATTCTATATATAACTTCTATTTTCCGGTTACTGAAGACTACGTTGAAGTATACATAATTATTTTCCCACAGAATATTTTTTACTGCAAACTTTTTCAGAGTTAATTTTTTTTTTTTCGCAACGTGGTCGTAATCATTTATTTATATAAACACGTTTTTGAATGTTTCACTTTTATAACCATTTTTAATTTTCATATTTGTTCATGAACACGTGGTTGTTAAATTTACATTTATTTTAAATTGAAATTAACCGTGACAACGTTGGAGGTTTCCAGTCTCGGAAAAACGTGAAATACAAGAGAACATTGAGCGAGCACACAGCGTTTAAAAAAACCTCAATAATAACTCTGCGAAGAAAAACGCATTCATGATTGAAACCGAAAATAATATCTCGACGAACAATTCCACTAAACTTAATTGAACCGAGTTCGTTTTGTATTCGTAATTTGCAAGCTTCACTGCGCGAGCAAAATAAATGAGGGAATATTTTTTGTTTTGCTTATTAAACAGATTATACCATAATGGACCTTTCGGCTACACGTTTCCACTCGCATTCAGTTTTTACGCCATGTTGCGAACATGAAATTGGGTTAAAGGTGAAAGAAAATGTTACGTACAATAAATACAATTTCAATTTATTGTTCGTCAAACAGATTGCTACCTTTTTTTCCACCATTCACTAATGAACATTTTTGCACCGTGAACAAAATCATATTCAATTTTTTGGACTGAGAATGTATCGTTTATGAATACACAAAAACTAATACTTGTACTTTTTCAATCAAAAAATGAAATTCCTGAGTTAACTTAGAATTTGTCTATATTGATACTTCGCCAAGGTTGGTAGATTTTGAGTCGAAATTCAGGCAGTCTTGCAAGAAATTAATTTTTTTTTTTTTTAAATGTAAAATCGTGTCACAAGATTTAGGATTAAGTGTTGAAAGACTAAACTTTAAATTTACATATTGACACTTCGAATCAAAAAGTATATAGCATACAGTAGAATTTTTTCACTTTTTGAATCAATTTAAAGTGTTTTTACAATGCTAATAAATGTCGATTCGAAAATAATTAAAACGTAAATCAAACAATGTTATATTCTGGTGGCAAGATGTTGATTTCTAATGTGCCTGAAGTTCGCCACGTTTTTTACTCAGAAAATTTTCTATGTAGGAAAATTGAAATCGACTAAGTCGACAAATGCAGCTATAAACACAGTTAAAAATATGAACTAACACAAAAAATTGTCGATTTCAATTTTTAATCTTAGAAAATTTTCGAAGTCCAAAATGTGTGGCAATTTGCCACGTGGCAAACTTCAAGCACATTAACTTCTATGAGTGTGATCTCGATGTTCTGAAGTCGAAATCAAAACTGTAACAATATTCATCATTAACACAACTGTAATCATTTTGCCGACGAGGCTGATCTGTGCACATGGCTTCCCTCCCGCAAACAGCGAAAATCGAGTGACGTCACACGCAAAACTCGGGGGCCATTTTGGCTCAGCTGGTCGCAACAAAGGCCACAACGCCATACACACCGCGTACACATTCGCGCGTAACGAACAATGCACGCACACAAATTCGTGACAAAGAACTCTTGACGTCTCGTTATGCGCGCGCGAGGCCTAAACCCTTTCTCCGGGGTGAAGGGGAGGGGGAGGGGGGCGGGTACATCCCGGCGAAACCCCCCTTGACAACGGGGGGCGCGGCGGCACGGCTTCAAGACACGCGACAGACACAAAAAAAAAACAAAACAAAACAACAGAGGAGGTGAGCCACACCCCACGCACAGGCGCAGCGCCGACGCACGACCGCGAGCGCACCGG
>JABFOV010005581.1:0-11845 GCA_022817685.1 Aradophagus sp. ZL-2020
CTTGGTGTGTTTTTGATAGACTTGGAGAACACAGATACTAACAACTATCTAGAATTGTCACAGAACGATGAGGAGAATAAAATAAAGAATGTACATAACAATATTTATTTGTTTTATTTTTATTTTATAAAAAATAAAAGTTTAAATATTAATTGTTATATTTTTATTTTTTTTGTTTTTAATTTTTTTTTTCTTTTTTGAAAGTTAATTTTTTTTTTTTTTTTTTTTTTTTTTTTTTTTTCAAAAGCGATATTGGTGTTTTTAAGACTGAGACAGAATAAAATATTATAAATTAAATTGTTTGATTATTTAAATTAAGTTTTTAAAGTAATTTTAATAAGGTCTTCTATAAAACATTTCTGAGATTCTTTCTTCAGGAAAATATTAACGCGACGTCAGGTGTAAAAGTGAAATGCGTTGTTAACGGTGGGAGGGGAGAAGAGAGGATATAAATGAAGGAAAGAAAAAGGGAATTGGACGTAAACAGGCATTTAAGCTAGCGACTTTAATGAGAGGTTATAAGGGGTAGTGTCACGAGGCTACCAAGAGGTTAATACAATTCCTTCACTTGTATACATACGTTTCCGTGAGTTACACACACATATATATATATATATATATATATATATATATATATATATATATATATATATATATATATATATACACATGACATATTGATTCTCGCCTTGAGAAACGAGTTTATTTCACTCTTGTGAATGCAGGGCCGTTTTCATTATCGCTTATTCAAATTACACGCATATAATTAACTGTGTTTTCATTTCTTTTTTAATTCAAATTTAATTACTGTAACGGAAAATTTCTTTGAATTTGAGATCAGATTAATGTGTTGTGGAAAAAGGGGTAAAATATAAAATTTAAAGACACATATTTAAATTTAAACGAGATTTTCGCAAGTAATGAAACCAAATGCAAAAAGCTTTACAGAAATAACATTGGCGGTTGCAAAATAGTATCAAAAAGTACACTCCAATAGTAGTTGACATTTTAGATAAAAGTTGCTCAATTTTAGTAAGCAGCGATAAGGAAATGTTGAAATTAAAGTGACAGAAATTACTGTAGCTCAGTAACATTTGTAACTTTAATCTCTCGATGAGCAATAAATCAGCAGCTAATTAATTGAAATTCATGTGATGTTTACCTTTGGGTTCAATAAAAGTTTCCCTTTTATTTGCAGACAATAAATTAAGTTCAATTGCCGCGTAAGAAGTGACTTTCTGATCAGCTTGTTAAGCCTCTCCGTTCTATTCGTCGCCGTGACAATGCCCGTCAATTTCTAGGCCCCCAACCTTGAGAGTTTGTTTTTTTGATTGACCTTTATTGTTGCTATTTGTTTTCGCAATCGCCCTCGCCATTTATCAATTCATTCCTCTTCGCTTGCTATGCCAGGATCCATCGCGACTTATTAAAACCAATTCATCCTCAGCTTGTCGATCCGCTGAGGAAATCCTGGCACGCGTCTTAAAAAACGCGACGCCATGACCTATTTCTGTATGTGTACCGTTCGAAGAAAATTAATTCACGCAATTCGTCAAGTAAAACTTAACGTCAAATCAATGAATTTCTATTAATTAAAACCCTGTAATTTCAAGGATGTTAGCTTATTTGCTACATCAATTTCATTGCAACGATGTTAATTAAAGTTCACTATGGTAATTAACAATTATACATTAATTGAAATATCAGTTCCCATTTTTGTTATTGGTTAGTAAACATTTAAATAGTCATAGTTATCGATTCGTAATTTCATTACAATCAACTTATATTGTAAACAATTAATAGGATAAGAAATGTCACTTATTGCGTTAAATGTAATGTTGAAATAACAACAACATGGAGTCTGGATAGTTGATGGATAGTCAGATGATTATTGTTTCTAAAGTAAAATTAAAGTTATTGCATAGACAGTTGCGTTCAGAGGTATGAATTGAACTCCAATCAACTATACTCCTCATTTACACAATAAATATTTCTGTTTTTATGCTTAATAGATCTAAAATACTGATTAACATTAAAATTTTGTGACAAGTTTTTTTGAGAAAGGAATTGTAAAATATGAGTAAAAACTTTACGTCAACTCAGCAACAAAATGTTCTCCTGTTGCCAACCAACAATCGATCCAACGAATGATTACGCTATTTTGGTATCGAAGGCATTACGGTACTGAGCTTCCATTAACTATAGCGGTAATTTCATAAGATTTGATAAAACAAGTTTTTTCTGAGTGCTCATACAATTACTGAAACAAACAAAACTTGATTGAAAAAAAAAGACGCGGACATTGAGCTAAATTTTGAATTATTTCTAACAAAATGAAAAATTAATTTATTGATTTTTAATAAAGTTATTTAATGAATATTCCAACAAGTTTTAACGTTCATTGACGCTCTCACATAATGCAATTTCATTCTTGAGGGCACAATTGCAAATGATTGGCAAGATGCAATGATTGTTTTTTCGGCAGTACTGAAACAGCTGCCCTCGCTCCAGTTTATTGTCAACCGCGCATGTTGGTGATTCATGCTTTTGGTTGGGTTTACAAGTTGTGACTTGTGTTTCGAAGATAAGAACACTCGCTCGATATGAAAATAAAAGAGCCAGTACAAAGAACTTAGCGCAGCAATTCACATCTTTGTGTGACGTTTGCGATTCAGATCAACTGATGATAAAAAGAAAAGTAAACGGCCTTCTTTAACAGTCTTGAGTAAAGCATGAATTCCGGATCGGTCTGGACAAATCTTATCCCAACGTTTTTGTTTGAATGTGTGACACATTTTTGTTTCAGAGCAATAAATCTTTTCATTGTGCACATTGTTTTAGAATTTTCTTCGTTTATTTCTTTGCACGAGTTTCGCATCTTCTGATTGATGTTGCATACAAACTTATGAGTTTATCTTTGTTTCCTTTATTGGTTCTATAAGTTTAAGTTTAAGAAGCGTTCGAGTATATCTATTGTTAAATTCGAAATTTACATTGACAATTGGACATGACAAACATGCTTGCTGAATAATATCGATGGCTGGGAAGAAAAACCCCCATTCTCAAACTGGCAATGAAGAACCCCCATTCTCAAACTAGCAATGAAAAACCTCCATTCTCAAACTGGCAATGAAAAACCCCCATTCTCACACTGACAATGAATACGGATTGGAAGGTTCTTTGTTGTCAGTTTGAGAATGGGGGTTTTTCATTGCCAATTTGAGAATGGGGGTTCTTCATTGTCAGTTTGAGAATGGGGGTTTTTCTTCCCAGCCATCAATATAATATGTTTGAAAAACATTTTCCATCAGGATCTTAGGTAAATAATGATTTATATATTTGTTGAAATGTGTAATCGCTCCATTTTTCAGATAATATTCTTATTGCTCATTATACCTACATGTTTATAATATTTTGTTTTGTTAGGTTTAATGATCAGTTGCTGCATGTTTAAATACATCACATTTCAAATAGGCGTTGTTGAAAGGATTTACATTCGAGCCATGAGTCCAAGCGAACAAGCAACTAAGATCAAGTTATATTTAGTAAACAGCGAGTGTGCTTGAGATTGATGGCATGTTTCGTTTTAAAATAAAAAAAGATAAGAGTTGAATTGCAAATAACACAGTATAGCAGTTTAAATCGACTTGAAGCTTCCTGCACTATTGGTACAAGAACTTCTTTTAGAATATTAACGTCAAATTGGTAAAATACACAAGGACATAAAGTAAATTGACTGAGATAAATAAATAACTAAAATTATTACATTTGTTTTGAATATCATAAAGAAACTTAAATTTATGTCACGTTCAAATAGATTATTGATAATAAGTTGCTGTACATTTTGCTGTACATTTCACTTTGTTGCCTGAAAAACGATTTCTAATTATTTTTCTCAATATAATAATAAATTATAATATATAAATCAGAATTGGTAAAAAAAAGCCATTTGAAATTAAGACTGATTTCTTGATAGATATTCTGATATCAAATTTAAACATTTTGTTTATATTTTAATCATCTATATGCTTGCATTATATTTTTGTGTTTTAATTTAAAGGTTTTTTATAAGCAGACATCTTTTTTCAGTATTGCTATTTATATGTTAGTTGGTCCAAAAAACATTCGTGACGAATTTACAAGTTTACAACAAAGGAATGCATAAAGTTAATTATTTAAATCAATGTAAATGAAAATTGGAATGTACAAAGTTCATTTGCAAAACACAAATAACAATTTTATTCTTTGTCATTGTCTGGAGTTGACTGCTGCGTGGTATATGACACCGAGTGACTTGTGAAAATGACTTTTCAATGTTGCATCCTAAATATTGACCAACATATGACGCACTGGTCGTTCGTGACACAACTGATCAGGCAATTTCTGATCATGTAGCCTTCCTTCGTGCCCAAGTACTCATCCTTTCATGGCAATCGTTCGCCTTTTCATCGTGGCAAACACCTCAGGAAGGTGTCCTCGCCTCAAATTAATACCCCTTTTAAAATCATAGCTATAACAGAGGTGTCTCAAAAGCAAGAAGTTAACTGTATTTAACACTCAGAAATGATAATGTTACATCAAGGAAAGTAATTTGTTCACAGTTATTGTGTTATTTTATGTTTATTTGAGTCATTTGAACAGAATATGTAAAATTTATACAAATTAATAGAATTTATTTATATCAATTAAATAATTTGTAAATACAGAATGGCGTTTTATATTCGATATATAAACTGGAAAATGATCTTATTTATTCAATAAAATGAATAATAAGTAAGCAATAAGTTTTATTTATTCAGAAAAGTGAATTTTTTATCATTTAATTATCAATGTACACTGAAAAATAAAAGACAATGTTGGATTCAATACCAAAAACATATTCAAAGGATAAAGATATACGATTATTGAAAAATGTTAAAGGTATAGAATTATAATTTTTCTGTCAGTATTCATATATCTTTGTTTTCCAAAATCTTTTCTGTATAAAATCAAACAATTTATTTTATCAGTGCACCAATGTTAGGAACAAAGCTGCCTACTTGTTTTACTATAGATAGATGTAAACAAAGAACAAGAATGCTTATATAGGTACTTTTACAGCCTCTATAAACACTCTATTAACACAACTGTTGTTTAAGAAGGAAATTACATCACTTACCTGTTTTAAAGGCAATTGTAACTGCTTGATCATAAAACGTCACACTCACCAAAATCACAATAATAAATTGAATTATTCATCAATCAACAATTCACATAACTTGTTTGTTTTGTCTTATGCGACAAAAACAACAACAATTGTTGTCAATCACAACGTATCAAATATGAAAAAAATGAATACTTTTTATATTGACTTAATGCAAGGATAACCTAACCAACAATATTTGTTTACATTACATAATTAATACAAAATTAAAATTCTAAGATTGTTTGTTTCCGCTTTGCTCTAAACGTTTATTTCAAAGCCAGTTTCATTAAATTTTCAGAATGATTTGTCAGTTTTCTAGAATTCCGTTGCTTGTAAACAAAGAATCAAAGTGAAGAAAATGAGTTTGATATGCAGAACTTAACGGCCGAGTTCAACTATTTTAGATAATGTTTTTGCCCGCGATTAATAATTAGCAGTAAGAAAATTGGCATAGAAGGCAAGGTCGAAAATACGACTACTATACATGATATTTTGGGAGGAACAGTTGTCGATGGATTTGGTCGTTTGAAAATGTGACTCAAAACGGTTGAAATGTTTGGTTACTCACATGACAATCCGTGATAAAATTGACGAGATCATTTCCGGGTGATCGGATAGTTAAAGGAACACAGAAAGTGACGATAATCGGCGGTTTGAAGGCACGATTGACACTGGCGACGTTACTCACACGTCAGCCATGTTGGACTGGGCACCTGACGGCAACCGCGCTTGGCCGCTGCGCTCGCGACGCGTCACGTGGTGTTTTCGTCACGTGATGCGGCTCAGGGACGTAGGTAATTCTTGCCTCATTCCCTTCGCTAATGAAGGATTATTTCGTAATTTTTCGACGAATAAAAAAGGCAATAAAAGAACGGTCAACTAAATGGTCTTGTAGGTCTTACAATACAAAAATTAAATTTGTCAAGATTTTTAATGAACTTAGTTTAATATAAAATTTTAATTGAAGACTTTTAAACGTAATAAGTCGAAAGAATGTATTTAAACATTGAAAAAGAGAAGAAAAAAAGGAAGTATAAAATGATAAAGACATGCGCAACATTTTAAAAAACACGAGTGAACACGAGTAACAGTTGGAGATTATGCACAAACGGGAATGGATTAAGTTTACTTGAAATGTTAAAAAAAGAATAGTAAGAACAAAGTTAAGTTACCGGTAAAATATTTTTCCACTTTAGTTATCTTGAAAGTTATTAACTTTTCACTTTTTTAGAGAAATTTTAATTTCACTTTGCTTCTGCTTAGGATTCTATGACACCCCCCTCCCCCTTGGAGCAACCTTTTGTAACCATTGTTAATTACATTTATCGCCATTTATTTAAATGTTCCCCCTAAAGGGTTAATAACTACTTGCAGTTATAAAGGTGTAACTTTTTTTTTTTTACAAACAATAATGATACAAGCCTGAAGTGAAGACTTATTGTTTGTTTTGTAGACTACTATTGTTTATATTTACAATAGCGGTTAAGGCAATTCAATACTTAAACAAATTACTTTTGACAATTCTATCTACTTTATTCCAGGATCAATTTTTTATTTTTATTTTATTTTAAATATTTTTGACATTGAAGCACATTTAAGCACAAAAAGTAATAAGTAACAATATAATTCAATAATAAAAAAATAATAGCAATGAATTGTCTTCCAAGGTTGGATTTTGATGGTAAGAAAAGGAGTGGGGATTGTCAGATAATTGTTGCCGAGCAAACGACGAGAGATAAATCATTTTGCAGCAGGTAATTACGGCATTTTTCGCGCCATTTTTCATAGCGATTTCGATCACGCCACAACTGATCGTTAAGTTTTTCTTTCTGTTATTATGACAAGTGACAGACTTTAACTGACAGTATGGTATTTACCAGAATTAAAAAAATTTTAGACGTTATAAGTTAATTGGTATTAAATAGACTGACTAGTTTGTCGAACGCTCAATGCGGTTGAAAACTAAAAATAATTGAACTGGGACTTTAAATTATTTTGAGTTGCTCAACATAGACATAATGATTATTTTGAAGATTCAAAGATAATCTCAAAATTTTTTTCAATTTGTGTCAAGAAAATAGCCTACTTTGAGACAAATATAACAAAGAAGTTATATATTACATAAAATATTGTATAAGACGTTAATAAGCAATTGCATTGTGATATACTGAAATTAACTGATTGTTGATAATAAAACATAATAAAATTGCTTGCTGATACCTTATAATCATCTTCTAATAATAATTTATATAACAATTTTTTTTTTTGTTTTTTTGCGTTGTAGCAACATTTTGACAATGTAATTTAAGTATTAATTGAAGCTATATTATAGAAAAAGAAATTTTTCAAATTGTATTTAATATAGATTTGTTTATATAATTTTTGTTAATATAAGTTAATATAAGTTAAAGGAAGCAGACCTGTAGTATTATATGCAATGAAAATAGTGTACCAAAACATATTGAAATTGCATATCAACTTTTTTAATTTCATCAAATCTCACTTCCAAGTTAATGTGAAATTATTATACATTAAAAATAAGTTGCAAAGTAAATTGATTTAATATTATGTAAATAAATTAGTTGTATATTACTACTAGAAATTTACCTGAAAGCACACAGATTGTCTGCACGATCCTAACACACTGAGAAGCAGTAGGAGACTAAATGACTTCTGTTGTAGCTCATCGTTTTTCTACCTTTCTGGCACTTTTTTCTGTCCCGCTCAAGGAAAGTTTTTTATAATTTGGATTTTACGTAGTCGTTTAATGTATATTATTATATATGTAACTGTCAAATAGTCATAATAAAGAAGTCACATGAAATGATATTAATCCATATGTAATTACACATGAGTCATGTAATATGTTGATAGGCGATGCGAACATGTATATTGTTGTGTCGGCTTTAAATGACGGTATGTATTTTTGATACATTTCTATCGTCCCTGAAAAAATCAAGCTATAATTAATCACATTCAATAATAAATAATTTAATGTATTTGAAAAAAGGTAAAAACTATAATAAAATAATAATAAGATTAAAAAAAATACTGTGTCTCTGTGTGTGCAAATTCTTTATAATTAATAATTCAAGTATACAATTTATAAAATAAAAATAAAATCATCCAGTCAAATTGTTTAGTCGAACGATGAGCAAGAGTTGTGTTGAGTAAAAGAACATTACAACTAGAAAATAGTGAGGTCAGACATATCAACTGAACTTATACTTATTATTTCATACATTTTGTACAAACATTAATACAGTAAAAATATTAATATTTATTACTATTTATTTTATTATTGTTTATTTATGCCTCATTAAAATTCTAACCTTAACATTGAAATAACAGTTACGTTCATGGTAACAATACAACTATTTTTCCCGTTTGAGAAATGCAAAACGAATATTTTAAACATTCATTCCAATAGAAATCAAAACACTGTTTGGTTATGCTTTCTGTTCATCATTGTTTCTGAGAAGTAGAATTGCCAAATATTTCTAATGCTGTAATTACGATGCTTGCAAAAAGGACTTAAGATCAGCAGCTTCACATAAAATACACAATTCGTCTCTTGTTTTTTACTGAGATTCTTGGTTAAAGATCTGTCAGATTTCCGAATTGGCCACTGATGGCAGCACTACACGCAGCATTATAAACAACATTGAGTGATAATAAATAAGTAAACAGTAGTTGTAAATAAATAAATTAAAAATACATAACAATGATAATGGAATTATAAAATAAAAATGTTTTTGTAATAATAAAAATATAAATAGTAGTAATTTCATATATTATTCATTATTCACGATAGATACAAATTATAAAAAAATGGTTATTGAAATAATTGAAAAATTGATTTTATTTAAAAATGAAGATTGAAATAATTAATGAACGGATAGATTACAATTATAATAATAATAATGAAGATTGTTTTTAAGATGTGATTAAAGATTAAAACCAAAACAAAAAATCAATCTTATTTGGTCATAAAACATTGTTTGATCATTGGCGGATTAAAAGTTTTGAAAAAAAAGTTATTGAAAAAATAAACACATAAAGTAAACAAGGATAAAAGGGAAGGTCATAGATTATTACTTTATTCGTTTGTTTTATGTTTTTATTTGTAATGTCTTTGTTATACGAAAATCTAGACTCGTCCTTGGGTCGGATGTTGTTTGTTTACTTTTTTCTTGCTTAATAAAAAAATGATCGTTTAAACAAGTTACCCGTATACAAGAAAGTTTACTTATTAGTTAAAATAAAAATATTGTTCTATAACGTATGTAAAAAAAAAAAAGGAAATTTAACCGTTCTTCTTGAGTCATAGTATTTAATTAACTTTTGTTTTATTTTAAACGATCTGTAACGTCGGTAGGCAGGCGTTCCTCCTAAAAACCAGCATCTCAATAAATTCAAACTTGGAACAATTAATTGTCTCATCCCCCTCGCGTTGTACAAAACCCGCCATTATTTGCAGGATCCGTGCTTGTCATTTTTTGAATGAAATCACCCTCCCTGGAAAGAAGGATCGCGTCAATTGTGAACGCTCCTTAACCGTGTGTTTGGCCGCGTGCCCCCTCTCCGCCCCGGGCCGAGAATCGCGCGGGCTCTCGGTCGGGTCGGTCGGCGGAGTGTGGGAGGAGAGAGGCGCGCGGCGGCGGCGGCGGCGGCGGAGGGGTTAGCGCGCGCTCCTTTCGCGCGGTTGGAGGGGTGCGCGGCTCGGCGGGGTGGGGGTCGAGGCGCGAGCGGAGTGCGGCGAATCCGGCGGCGCAGTGCGCGCCACGCGATATCGCCGTTCGGTCATGTGTACGCGGCACTCGGTTGTGCTGCGTGTGTGCCGAGCACTCTACCCGAGTGCCGAGTGTTGTCAGTGCCGCAAGCCGGAAGTTGCGCTTCGCGCCGAATGGATAACCTCGACGAAACGAAGCGAGTGGCCGCTGGACGGCGCCCAGTGATTTAAGTGTGTGCCGAAGAGAGCGAGAAGGAAAACTCGACGAGCCGATTGGATATCAGTTGTGTTGTCGCCGAAGGCGCTTGTTATATTGTTGTTAGTTGTCTGAAAAGCGGCAGTTTCGTGCGGTCGAAGGTCGAATGTGCCGGGCCGACGAGGAGCGAAGGACGTTGGCCAATTGACGTCGGCGCTCGGCCGCTGTTTTTTTCGCGCGCGCCGTCGCTCGTCGACGACGTCGCGGAATTATGGCGTACAAGTACCGCGAGGAGCTCGTGGGCAAGCGCTTTCTGTCGGTCAGCGGTTTCGCCAAGCCGAAGGTTAACAAGATTTCGGATTGGGGGTGGCGCGCGGGAGTCGTGCGCGCCGCCACGCACAGGGACAACTACTGCCACGATCTGCAGGTACGTTTCCCGGCAAACAACCGGCGAGCCCCGACCTACATCATCATTCGCTCCATTTTCCATTTCACCTTCATCATCCTATGCCGCCATTTTTGTTATGTCTTTTTTTTTCAATACTTTTCATCATACGAGGTAGCCTGTTTTCACAGACTGTGGATTGAGAAAAATGGCGGGATATTATGGCAAATGGAGCTTCTACACGTTATTTGTCATTTTCTATTGTTTTTATTGCATTGTAAGTTTTTTTTGGATTATTAAATTATTTCGATTTGGAAAAGAAACGTTAAACGTTTTAAGAAGAGGAAAAATATGGCGGGATATTGTTATCAAGGTGCTCAATGCGTTTTCTATTTTTCATTATTGTTAGATATTTCTTCATTCTTGAGCATGTTATGTCGTTATGTACTGCTTTGATACTAAAATATGTTTTGGAACGATAACGTTTCCAAGAAAATGTATACAAGGTCATGTATGAAAACAGTACGTTTTAAAATTCTTTTATTACTGCTTCAATTAACAAGTTAGTTTACTGATTGAAAGGTGGTAAAATCGAAAGAAATGCACATAAAAAAAAAGTTATTTTTGTTTTTATTTGTTTGTTTATAAGTTTGACCTTTTTTTAATTTGTTTATGAAACACGTACGACACGGGCGTAAACGTGCAAAAATATAGCACCTTTATAAAACTATCTGCTTTTTTCGCCCTTTCTCTCTCGATTTCTTTTTCGCCTCCGTTCGGATCTTTTTGCCACGCGAACCACCATTCGCCGGTCGATTTCTGTCGTTTTCGCCGAGCGCTCGCTGGTCTGTTTATTTACCTTGGATCTGAATATTTTTATCTTTCAAGTCGGCACTTCCAAATACAATTGAAAGTAGTGATTTCTATACAAAATAAGTAAATCCTTATGTATTTAATATTTAAAATTATACTCTACTTATTATTTTTATTTATCAAAAACTAAATATTAAAAAATGTAAATAGTGTATATGTAATTCACATATTATCTTCATATAATTAATATATAATTCATTTATGAGTTCTTTAATTTATATATGAACTATTTAAAATTGATATTTGTTTACACATCATCCATACAACACGCAGAAAAATGAATTGGAAAAAGTGCTATAGTTTTCAGCAGTCCGTCCTCATTAAATCATGTTTTCATAATAGTTGTATAGTTACATGTATATTTTTCAATACATTACAAGAAAAAGTGTCATAGTAATAGCACTTGTAGCAAAGCCTTTCTCGCAAGCGCTATAACTATGGCATTTTTTTCTATATTTTGCTATAGTACAATTA